>CP092090.1:17523567-17766067 GCA_029203775.1 Neoneuromus ignobilis
GTATTACGAAATTAGATATTACAATGCTAGTTTTGATGACAATGGTAGGTATAACAAAATATACATTAGCTAAAAAGAGAATAATGAGTGATTATTGAACGTTTTTATAAAATATTGTACTTTTTGAAAATTATTAATTTGTGTAAAAATGTATGTTGTATTAAAAATAATATATCTTTTTAAAATCATACATATTTATTATCATTATTTGTACATATAAAATTCATTTCGATTTAAATGTATAGATTACAAATTATTGTCTCGATATATTTATTTGCATGAATAAAATTACAAAAAAATATCAGATTTATTATATAGATATTTTTAGAACAAGAGAGGAAACTTCTGAATTAGCAGTAGCAGGGAGAGAAGAAATAGATCATTTAATTGAAGAAAAAATTAATGACATTAATTATATTAAAAGTGAACTTACTCGAATACGCAAAGAGGCATGTTATAAATTAGATACATTGGTTACATATAAAGAACGAATATCAGATGAACTATTATCCATAGAGAGAGCAAAAAACAACGTTCAAAAATGTCAAATATTGAGGCTAGTTGTTTTAATTAATATTAAATTAAATTTATTATTATACGTAATTTATAACTGCAGACAACATCGTCTAGGAATAGATTTGGTTCACGATTACGTAGATGTAGAATTACTAAAAGAATATGAAGTCATCGAATCGGTCCTTGCTTTATTAAAACGAACTTCAGAACAAATGACTGAACAAATTCGTCGCTTAAAATCAGAAATTTATTTTTTAGACCGAAATCTTGAAGATAAGGAAAACGCTTTAAAAATTGATGGACATAATTCTCGTCTAAAGGAAACTAGTATTAATCTCAGTATTTATCAAGGAAAACAACCATTGAATATTTCGTAAGTTTCAGCACATAAAGGCACATAAGCGCATGTACACACACACACTTTCTTTTTCACACACATACCATATATATATATATATATATATATATATATATATATATATATATATATATATATATATTTTATATTTATATAGAAATTAAATTGGATATTATATTTATATTTCTTTGGTTCTAGCTTATAATTGCTCCTACTCGAACTATTATTTTATCCTCTTTTATATATCGTACCCATCTCCATTTCATATAATTTACTTGTGTTATTATATTTATCGTTATCATTTTTACATTATCTATTTTACTCCTAATATCCAGAATATTGAGTCAAAGTAGTTTAATACAACAGAAACTATTTTTTTAAATCATTAATGATATCACGAATAGTTATTTATTATTTATTGTTACTATACTTATTTCTTTTTTTTAATCCATGACTATTTCAACATTAAATAAAATCGATAATTATTCACGTTAAACGTGAATCATTCAAGAATGATTATTTTTATTTTTGGATGTGTTTTAATCATTGATAGAAAATAATTCTGTAAAAGCATTATCATTAAAATCAACTTTAACACTAGATTTACGGGCATCGACTGTATACCTATTTTTACTAAAACCCGTCATTTTGACGGGTAAATTAAAATGAATTTTTTTGTACATTTTTTTATCTTAAATCAATAGATTGTTATTAATAGTTTTCTTTAGTACATTTTTTACAAATAAACTCAATTTTAAATGTACATTTTCCGCATACATACTTGTTACACTTAATACAAATATTATTAGACCTATTTTTCTTACATAATCCGATTAAGCAAGATTTTCGTACATTAAGATTTTCTATATCTGACAATGAATTGTAACTCGTATTTTGTTCGTTGAGGTAGTCACTACCTAGTTCTTCAGCCAGTTGAAAAATAAAATTATTTCTGGATATGTTTACTCCAGTGGTCTCTTTGTACAATATCTAGGTATTGATCGATGCCAAATCTAAAATGTTATAAAACACTTAAAGGAGCCATCTTTTGGTTGTAAACAATTGTTCATCGATTGTAATGTTCGCGGCAAGCTTATGTGTTACAGGTATCAGCAGTTTCTATGTCACTTTCGCTCTCATGGTCTGAAATAATACGCATCCTTTTTCTTTTAAGATATATATTACGAAGATTTTCATCATCACTGTCTTCTGAATCTTCATTTTCGTTGTGTACTTCGCTAATTTCTTCCTCGATTTTGTATAGTTTGGTAAAACTTGTATCATAATTCGATCCAGATAGGTCTTTATCTATGTTGGTTATTTTTTTTTATCAATTCAATATCTTTTCGAAACTTGTCCATAATAGCCCTGGCTACATAGGGAGAACATAAATGTAAAAAAAACTATTTCTTTATGGATAGATTTTCAAACTACTTTGAAAAATTCAGTAAATAAATTTAAACTGAATTTCCAAATAGCACTTCTTTTTCTTCAAAATGCACTGTTGAGATAATCACTCGTTTTGCTCTAATTGAATTATAAATAACAAGTTCAGTCTCACTAAATTTTCAAATATCACAACTTCTTTCTGCAAAATGCACAATTGAAATGATCATTCGTGATGTGATACGATATGCTCTAACTGTAAACAACTATTAAATAATGGTTCAAATCTCTTTGTTTACGTACTTATTGCTATAAATAGCTGTTATTTGTATCATTTTTGTTTTTTCTTATTCATTCTTATTTCATTATCGTTATTTCGCATAAATTGAAACGATTAATTGCAAATTAAGTAACCCGTCAATTTGACGGGCATCCGTAAAAAAAGGTATACAACATATAGAAATAATAAAATATGGGTCTTACGGAAAAAAATGAGTAGAGATATATATATATATATTCACTACATTATATCATTAAAAATCAATATATGTTTTTTTTTAAATTACATGTTCGGAATTTTTAAGCATGAAATTAGAAACCTGTCAAATTGACGGGTGCCGTAAATCTAGTGCTAATATATGACCTTTTTTATTTCATTTTTATTATTCATTCTTATAATATTGAATAGACAAATGTTCTTATGTATATATATATATATATATATATATATATATATATATATATATATATATATATGTATGTGTACTGCAAAACAAATAATAAATACGTCTTTATCGATTTTATAAAGTATGGACCTATTGCAAATAAATATAAATACAATACACCTCTTTATATACACTGAATACGTTACTGTTTTCATATTGTCATTTAGAATAAAAAGTCTTGGAAAATTTTGACCACATCTAATATATATATATATAATTTTAGAAACGTAACTGCTAATGAGTGGATTGAACATTCAAATAAAAGTATCATTACATCTTCTAAAGAAGTTAATTCGGGTCTTTCTTTGTGTTCTTATATTGACACGCTGCTAAAACAAGTAACTGAAGATTTAAATGTGCAATATGATACCGTGAATAATGCATTTACAAAACGAATTGAAGAAGTAAAGGAAGCGAAAACGAAAATGGAATTGCATCATAGTGAAGTATACAAATAATTTAATATAAACACGCATACATATATATATATATATATATACTCGATAGACCTGGGCGGTTTTTGAAATTTCTTAAAAGTTTTCGCCATTCCTCTCTATTCAAAGCCATGCTTTTCCAATTCTTTATATAGGTAACCCAAATGAGACTGAAGGATAGTAAATGATATTAAGCAAGTAAATGTATGTCTTAACTCTTTAGTCTCATCTGGGTGTCCTATATATATATATATATATATATATATATATATATATATATATATATATATATATATATATATATATTAGGTTGGCAAGTATCTCCCTTCCGCTTTTTTTTTTTTTTTTGTACATAGCTGCGAAATTCAAAAGACCAGAAGGCGGAAGGAAGATATTTGCCAACCTAATATATATATATATATATATATAGATATATTTATATAACCTAATATATATATATATATATATATATATATATATATATATATATGTATATATATATATATAGAGAGAGAGAGAGAGAGAGAGAGAGAGAGAGAGAATATCTTACAAATTTTAGATAGTTAGACAAGCAAATGAAATGACTCGTAATATAACACGTTTAGAAATGACTATCGCTGAACAAGAAACATTTATAGCTCTTGCGCATACTAGATTAGGAAACAGAGCTCAAAGATCTGGCATTGAACTTGTTTGCGATATTGTTGAAGTGAAACTTGTTAATGAAATTCAACAAAATCAAGAAAGAGTTGCAAAGTTACAATTAATGCTTTCAGAGGTATTCAAAGATATTCAGTTGTATTTTTTTAAATATTGATTTTTTTATTTAATTTCAGGCTCAAGCTTCATTAAGATATCTTCTCAAAACACAAATTCATCTAGAAGAAGATATAAATATTAAAATAAATACATTAAAAATTGATGAAGTAGATTGTATGACAATTCGTCAAAGTATTGACTATCATTCATATTGATTATATATATATATATATATATATATATATATATATATATATATATATATATATATATATGTTTATGTATATGTATATTAAAAATAAATGAAGTAATTTAAATTGAATTGAAAATATATCTAATTTTACGTATATTTATTACTTATACAAACTATGTGTAATTAATATTTTTGAACTGAATTACACCGGTAAATCATAGATTTAAATGGAGATGTTAAGAAATTACGTAATTTTCACAAAGAATTGAACAGATATATGATATATTATACTAACATATAAACAAATTTATGTATGATTGATTTATTATATGCTTTATAATTATATTATTTGATTTATTTACGGGATTTTAATACATACATAAAAGTGAAGTTCGATGAAACTGCCGAAAAAAATTATCCATTTAATGCTCATTAATCATTTGACATAATCATAAATACTAACATACTTTAAAATAGTATTATAAAATATATTTATTAATTTGAATATTGATTATATAATTATATAATACATTGTATATACATATGTTATTTTAAAGCTAAGTTACCTACAAAATATGTGACATTTATATTACATGAAATATGTTTGTAAGAATAGTGTTGATTTTTATTGTTCACTAGTATGTCCACGAGGAAGAATTTAAAAAATCTGTTAAGTTTGTATTTGCTTAGGTTAAAAACACACTAGGCAGTTTTCGCCGAGTCGGAGGCAAACTTTTGTTAGTTCACACGAGATTTCTTGCGATTCGGCGGCCGATCGTACTTCCGACTCGTTTTTTAAATCGCAGTTTTGTTTTCTTGAAAATCAATGGTTCTATTAAAAATCAATGGTTTTAGATAAAGAATATATAATTATTTTAACTTTATTATACTTTCGACTAAAACGAAGAAAAGAATATGGATGCATCAAATAGTCTTACATAAAAAGTCAATGTATCAATGCTTTGATCTCCGGCAAATGTATCTACTGATTCTTTCCAACTTCTTCTCTTCAAAATTTTATCTCCGAACGACTTTGATAACGTATCCTAAATAGCTAATCTAGTTTGAATTTGTTCTATAAAAGTTTTACTATTGATATTTGTATCCATTTTCTATAAAGTAATGACCTCATGCCGTAAACTGGAATCATATTTTCGAAATATTGCAGTTTAATTTTATTCAATATTAAAATTAAATTCAAATTTTATATTTAACATTTATATTTCAAAATTATTTTCGTACTCCGAATGAATTGCCTGTAAAAACGAAAGAGGAACCGCCTGTAATTCTGCGAGAAAAACGAATCGGTATGGAGAGAAAATGAAGGAACGCTCGATTGCCGAGCCGGTACTGTTTGGAATTTTGTAACGTGTGTTTTGCTACATAAGAATGTATAAAATCATGCGATGAATCGGTTGCCGACTCGGCGAAAATCGCCATGGTTTTTAGCTTTTACTAATTGTTGTTAGCGGTTAAACATAACGACCAGGAACGATGAGGGGCTTAGGCATACTTGATCATATGAGGGAATGGGGGGGGGGCTGTTGCACTCTTAGACTTTAGAAGATGAGGTCTGTCCAGGAAATAGACTAGTGAATTGGGATGGGTTTTGGACTAGAATAATTATCTAGTAACGGTACAAGTTATGAATTTATCTATGATTTCAAATGAAGTTTTGGCGTGAAGAATGAGTATAGGATTGGATATGGAAGCATGAAAGGCTAGTCGTGAGACTTTGTTTTGAAGGACTTGGTATTTTTTTAAAGTGTTTGTTTGCTAAGGAGCATCAGATTGGCACATTACAGCTGAGAATAGACCTGATACAAGCTTTGTAGAAATGGATCTTAACCGGGATGGAAATGTCGGATATTATGTTGGGTCTGAGGATGGTAAAAGTGGCTTTGACTTTTTTGAGTCCATCTGCAACAATCGTGGTGAAAGAAACGCGCCAGTCGTGAAACTATAATTTAGAAATTGAAACAAAAATAAGCATTTTTTTAGAAAAAATGGGTAGGGGAAAGCATTGTTCTGAGAGCATGACAAATTCAATAATAACACTAAAAAATCAAGGAAAGACATCAGGAAATTTCTTGGAATTTTGTTATGTATGATTATTATGTATAATTTTATTATGCACTAAAGTTAAACCAGAAACTTTCAGCCATAAGCACAAAACTGATAAAATTACTGATCATCGCATGGTACTAATATCCAAAAAAGATCCTCTTAAGTCCGCGAAAGACATCAAGTTTGAGATGAACATTTCAGTAAGTATTCCAACAATCTGCAGAAGACTTGTAGATGCTCAACTATTGAGTAAAAAAAATATTTGTTAAAATTAGTAAGTTTGGGACAAGATATCTTAGAAATAAAACGCGCGAAATACTTTCGTTATCGCATGTTTATTTTATCTGCCTTACCTTCGCACTGAACTATATGCAAGTGTATCTTTATATGTATTCATGTGTATTACTAATCTAATGTGGGGGCTTTCTATTTTAGAACAATTTCCCTTAACAATATTAAAGACCTATTAGATTTTGCTGAAACCCATATATCAAATACAAATACAAAAAAGTGGAGAAATGTGCGTTGGAGTGACGAGTGCAAATATAATAAATAAATTGATAAATTTGATTGAGTCTGATAGGAAAACTTTTATTCAACGACTAATAGGACAAGAACTTTCACCATGTTACACAAAAAAAAACTAAAAAGCACAGTGGTGGAAATTTGATGGTTTGGGGATGCTTCTCTCGGTACGGAGTAGGAGCACTTATTATTAAAAACAGAATGGATGCCAATATATATATATATATATATATATATATATATATATATATATATATATATATATATATATATATATATATATTATATATATATATATATATATATATATATATATATATATAATGTAATTTTTAATTTGTCATTTTAAAAATTTTATTGTGTTATTATATTTTGAAGTGCATATTCCAAGATACAATTAGTATATATTTTTTTAATTTGTTCATGAAGACGCTTAGATTTTTACAGTATAATTCAAGAAAAAGAATTAACAAACATCTACTTTTAAAATATTAAATTATTATTTTTGATTCCTATGTTTCCTAAAATCAGTCTAATAAAAAGAAATATATGTAGTTATTTAAATTTATGTTTGTAAAAATGTAATTATCTCAAACTGATATCGTTGTGATTGTAATATTAATTAATGATTCTCATGAAAATAACATGATAATACTTTAATTTGTGATATAATTACATTTTATTGAATTTATGATTTAAATTTAGGTTGTGACTATAGATTACTTTAATTTTTATGCAACATAAAATTCAATCAAATTGTAATCATTTGCATTTAGACCAATGAATCTAATTCGTTGAATCATCTGCAATTGTTTATTTTATTATTTGAAAATTGTTTTCACATATTTAGTAAATTGAATGTGGACAAATTATACAAACACGATGTGTAAGTATTGAAAAAAATGAAGTTATTTGTAATATAACCTATATTTATTATGCATAACATATTTTTAATATATTATATTAATAGTAACTATCGATCTATAAAAAATGGATTCATTCGAAAAACAGTTTAACCCAAATATCTCTCTTTCACTTGATCATTCAAATAATTTTATTGTCAATGACACGGTTAGCAACCCTGCAATTGATGATATAGACGAAGAAATGTTGGAAAAAATAAAAGGAGATGCAATTGGTAATACTATGTATAGTGAACGATATGTTTTAGCAACGCTTTTACAGTTACAAGAAAAAAAATGGACTTCAAAATTTGAACAAGATATGTGTATGTTGTGGGATATGTCTGCAGACAAAGAAGTTATTGATTTTTTGGCCAAGCATAATTTTGTATCATTGTCCATTTCAGAAATAATTTCAGTTAATGACAATACTAGATTGACAGAAATTTTAGTAGGAATTATTGCTAATATGTGCACTTCAACCGTTGTTTTGCAGAATTTAATTGAAGATGAAACTGCTCTTTCTGTATTAATCAATTTAATTTCTATACCTTGTTCAGAGACGTTAATTCAGTTAATGCGATTTATAAACTTAGCTTGCCGAGTAGAAAATAATTTTCTGTTATATAACAGTATAGTAAAACATGAAAACTTTTTTGATAGTTTTGCATTTATATTAAATAGTAGTACTCATGAAGAATTACTCTTAACCACTTTAAGGACTTTACAAGTAATGTTGTATATTGAATTACAGAATAATAATGTACATAATTTGAAATTATTATTAAACAACAATCTTTTTAAAGGTATTATTGAAAGTTATCGAGAAATAAAAAAACCATCAGATGACTTTTTTGAACGTGGTAGTGATGTAAAAAAAGATTTATTATTTTTAGAATTATTAAATAATATTTTATCGATATTTTCTGAACATTGCACTGAAAATTACATTTGTAATTTAAATTCATATATAAAGATAGCTTTAGATGAAATATATGTTTCAATTTCGCATTTAACAAAGAAGGAATATTTATTTCCTATCGATGATATTGTATTAACATTTCTATATAATGTCAAAAATATTATTGAAATTCTTAAAATATTTCACATTGGAATTTTTTCTGTAATTGTATCAGTTTTATTATTTTTGTCTGATTCTGATTCTTGTTATAAAGAGTTACAAAAAGATCTTGAAAATGTCATTTATATAATGTTAACAAACATTGATGATTGTAAAATAATTATAAACTATTTCCAACATAAACACTGTTTATCTGATTATTTAAAAAAACTTTTAAATAATTTTGAAGCATGTGCTATAAAAGAAAAAAATTCAAAAATCATAGAAATTATCGATACATTAAAATTAAATTTGTAATATTAATTGCATTATATATTGTAATGTGTGTGTATGTATGTGTGTGTTGATTAAATAAGACTGAAATAAAAAAGGCAATGCATTATAAATTTTGTAAGTATGAATTACTTTAAGATAATATAGCATTTGAGTATTTCAATTTAAATTTAAAAATTTGACATTGCCTTACATAAATCACTCAATTAAAATTTGTTTGTAAAAGAAAATTTCAATATTTTTAAAAAGATGCAAAATAATTTCAATAAAAGAATATTATGATTTTGAGATATGATTGTTAATGATTTTGAAATTATTTCAAAAGATGTATTAAATATAAGTAAATGTATATTTATATCCCCTTTTTCACACACGTGTTTGTGTGTGTGTGTATCTATTTGTGAATTAAATTCAAACGAATAAATTATTCAACTCTATTAAAAAAATGATAACTATAATTGTTTATAAATTTGTATGATCATGTATATTTAACTACATAATAACTAAAATTGTTGTATAAAAATGTATTACAATTATACAATATTATTTTTATTGATAAATAATTACATATATAAAAAATGTTACTTATAAAAATTATACTTCAAATACATACTTATTAAAAATTTGTTTGTGAAACATTAACCACTTAATTACTTTTATACATAAATATTTTTAATATTAGCATAGTATATGTTGCAATACTCCTTGTCTAACTAAATGTTCACATTCTGATCTCGGTAACAAATGCTGAGTATTTTTTTTAAGATACACAGTGGTTCCATCTTGTAACTCTATTTTTCCATAATCAAGAAGACAACGAACTTCAATATATAATGATTTAGGTGGGGTAATGTTTTGTGTTAAATTTAATTTATAATCATCTCCTATAGAACGCATATAATTTGTCAGTGCTTTTGAGTATGAATTAAACCACTGAATTTCAATACCACACATATTTAATTTTATTTCTTGTGGTAATATACTACCAAATTCCCAACGCATTGTACGAATTTTTTTCATACGATTATAAATATAAGCCAATAATAATCTTTTATTTCTTGCCAATATTGCATGCCTTACTCCTATCACTGACCAATTATCAATTTCACCAGCAGCAACATCTATTCTAAAATTAATTACGTATATATATATATATATATATATATATATATATATATATATATATATATATATATATGGTCATCTAAATGTGATGCCCAGAAGAAGTTTTATTAAAAAGAAATGTGTATAGAGAAACATGTATAATTTCTTTTGTTTCTTTTTAATAAAATACAAATCTAGGCGTCACATTTGGATAACCCTATATATTCATATAAAAATATATTTTGTTCTTGACAAATATGAATTTACATTATTAGAATGAAAGTGAATAATTAATATCAAAGATAATGACTTATTCTTTAAAATTATTTTAATTCCATATCCTGCATACTTAACACAATTAAATAACTGCTTCTTTTCTAAATGCAATTTTACAATTTTTGGATATTCGTTTAACATTTTAATAAATAACATTTACATTATATAACTTTTCAACAGCATTTACAAAAAATTAAAAGAATATAATTATTGATATTATTCAACAACTTACGCATCATTACAATTTTCCTCAAAAATAACTTTCATTTCTTGTAAAATATATCTTATAAGTTCATCCTGTAAAATATAATAATTAAAAAAAATTGATTTTTTATGTTACCAATATTTACATTAAAAGGTGGTAAACTATTTGGACAGCGATTTAATTCCTTTATTAAGTCTAATGCTTTTTCAGTAAACATTTTTTCTAAAAATAAAATATTTTAGTTAACAAACATGCATTATATATATATATATATATATATATATATATATATATATATATATATATATATATATATATATATACATATGAGGGTCGTTTGATAAGTATGGTAAATTTATTTATTATTTAATTTAATTAAACTTTTCAATTTAATTTTTTTTACTTTTTTACCATACTTATCAAACGACCCTCATATGTATGTATGTATATATATATATATGTGTGTGTGTGTGTGTCTTATATATATATATATATATATATGTGTGTGTGTGTGTGTCTGTGTACATAGTGCTGAACGAAACTATTGACACAGTTAAGTAGTTAGAACATATAACATCTATCTACACAAAGAAAATTATTAATGTTTTTTATAAATCACAAGATAATACATTATAATACCACAAAAAATCTTAACTCTAAAAGCAATAGTAGCTGTATAAATAAAAATTTATTGTGTTACAAACAATTAAACGAACAAATGTATTTGCTCACATGTACAGTTGTTCAAAAACTACATATTAACGAGCTTATCTCTAATGTACATTAATATTAGGTGATGTCCCAAAGTTCCTTTAATACTTATAATTTAATTTTGATAAATAAGGTATTGAAAATAGTGTTATTTTTACTTAAAATTCAGCAAAAATGACTAAAGGGAAAGAAACTACAGTTGAAGAGCAACAAATATTAAGATTAGTTAAACAAAATAAATCTTGCTCAGAAATGGCAAAAATTATTAACAGAAGTCATTTTGTCATCGTGTTTTTGTCAAGTGTTGTTAAGTGATTTTATGGGCAAGAAAACCTACAAAATGATAGAAGAAACAGTCGCCTATAAAAGCTGTCTGACAGAGAATGACGTAAAATTATTGGTACTGTAAAATCGAATCTCAAAATTACATCCTCTGAGATAGCAGCATATCTATTAGATCATTATAAAAAAGAAGTACATCCATTTTATAGTTGTAGAACTGTAAGAAGAAAACCATACATTGGTAAGGAAAATAGACAAAAATGATTATTTGCAAAAGAATACATTAATAAAGTAATAAGTTTTGGGACAAAGTATTATTCTACATAAAAGTAAATTTAATATTTTTTACTCGGACAATACAATTAAATGAACTAGAGGAAAATAAATTGGTAGTGAAGTGGTATGGGGATGTATGTTAGTTTTTAGTGTTGAAAATTTGTTGTTTATATATAGTATTATGGATAAACACGTTTACTTAAACGTTTTAAATGAAATTTTCCATAAAAGCACCCAAAAATCAGATCTAGGCAAAAAGAAGTATTTTCAATAGGACAATGATCCAAAACATATGGCTTATATAGTCCGCAAATGGATCGTTTTTAATACTCCAAGTAGTATTAATTTTTTTTAATATTACTTATGTACTATATTCTATAACAATGAAAGCATATTACTTTAAAAATATTTTCTTTTTTCTTTAAATTCACTGGAATATTAAGAAACTTTATGATCGCAATAGCGCTGTGCTAATAATTTTGTTCAGCTTGTATATATTTCATAAATATGTACTATACTTTCAAGTTACATCCAATCAGTGAAAAAGTACTGGTAAATTTATATATTACTAATAGATAATACATGCAATATAAACATATTTAAATATATTACAATTTATATGTTACTAACGTAAAGTATGATGTTCATTGAACTATATTTTAAAAATAAAAACTTGTCATTGAAAACGAATGATACTGCTAGTACGTCTTTTTAAACACATACATTTGTACCAACATAAACATTTAACTAAAAATTATCATACATCAAATGTATATATGTATATCGTGAAATGAGACTAAAGATAGCAAGCAAGTAAATGTTTATATAAAGCCTTCAATTTATATATATTCATTTATTCTTCAATATATATATATATATATATATATATATATATATATATATATATATATATATATATATATATATATATATATAACTTTTAACATATTTTTAATAGTTTTATTAAATATTAACTGCTTGTTCATATTTAATTAACATCAAATAAAAACAAAAAATTCAAAAACAAGTTTGTGAAGATCTTGAAAGTCAAAACAACTTCCCATAAATTTATAATTTTAATTGTCTGCAATGGAAACTTTCTTATACTGTTCTGATATATTAAATCCACTTACTTATATGAAATTATCAATTTATTCAATGATCGCCCTTGTACGTACTTGAACATCTATCACTTTTCGTGTAATATGGAATTCATCCGTGTATAAGAGTGAAACCATATCATAGTAATACCAAATTATAAGGGGGTTTCTTGTGTGCCTGTATGTGTATGTGTGTGTGTGTGTGTGTGTATATATATATATATATATATATATATATATATATATATATAAATATATATATATATATATATATATATATATATATATATATATATATACACTCGCTCGAAAAAGTTTAAATACACCTATCAATATTAATATATTTCACAATAAAACAAACTCATTAATGTAAATTTGAAAACAAACATATTTTTTATCAATTCTATAAACTACTAATTATTTATATATGACAACTCAAAACATTTTAAATTTATAACAAATAAACTAAAAAATAAATAACACAAGAGTTCATACAAAATGAGCAGGAAAAGTCTCCGTACACATTTTATTAAACGGTAAATCATCTTTTTTTTGCAATATTTGCACTTATTGTTGTTTTAAAATTATCACAGTTTTATTTCTCAGTTCGTATGTTGCAATTGAAACGTTAAAATATTATTTTTAGTAACTAATAGTAAAGTTTTTGCAAAAAATAAATAAGATGGAATTCATAAAAAGGAAATTTCTGTTAGTGAATGTAAAATTATTTTAAAGTTAGGAAAAGAAGGAAAAAGTTTTCGTGAAATAGGAAAGGGTGTTGGAAGACAACATTCTTTCATTCAAAAGGTAGTAATCAATTTTAAATCCACTTCGAAACCACTTTCTGGCCGATCTTCGAACTTAACATTTAGATAAAGGCGTAATATTGCAGCTTTAATGAATGAAAATCCCCGAATAACTGCACCCCAAATTGCAAAAGATATTAAAGTACTATTTAAAAAACAAATCTGTGCTTATATTGTGCGAAAAATAATAAAAAGGGTGGGTATCATGACAGTGTTGCGCGTAAGAAATCATTTATTTCACGTATCAATGATAAAAATGGATTGCATATGCAAATGAACATATTAATACACTAATCCGGTTTTGCGAAAACATTATTTTCTCAGACGATAGCAAATATTGCATTTTTGGAATAAAAGGACTCAAAATTGTATGTACATTACTGAATAAAAAAAATCTTGCTCCTACTGTGAAATTCGGTGGTGGTAGAATAATGGTATAGGGGTGTATAACAAGTAAGGGTGTGAGACAAATGGAGTTTTTAGTATTCACGATGGATAAATATGCATACTTAAATATTTTAAAACGAAATATAAAGCAAAGTGCTGAAAAATTAAGTCTAGATCCCGATTATAATTTTTTGCATGACGATCCGAAGCACACGGCAGAAGTTGTTAAACTATAGATATTATACAACGTTCCAAAACAGTTGCATGCACTTCTCCAATTTCTAGACCTAAATCCATACAGCATCTTTGTGATTTTCTTAAACGAAGAATTCGTCAACATAACATAATTTCAAAGAAAATGTTGAAGAAAGTTATAGAAGAAGAGTGGAATAAGATTAGTACTAAAGAAACTACAAAAATGGTCTATTCCACGAAAAAACTATTATAGAAGGTTCTTAAAAGAAAAGGCTATCCAACCAGTTACCAATTCACTTAAAAAGTTTATTTTACTTTATATTATTTTTGATTTTCATTTTCTGTACGCAAACATTTTCTGCTCAATGTATAAATTTTGTGTTTTTTATTTTTCAGTTTATTTGTTATAAATTTAAATTATTTTGAATTGCCATGTATAAAGAATTAGTACTTTATAGAATTAATAAAAAATATGTTTGTTTTCAAATTTACATTAATGAGTTTGTTTTATTGTGAAATATATCAATATTGATAGGTGTACTTAAACTTTTTCGAGCGAGTGTATATATATAACCAAACAGAATGATTTTTTTGTATAAAAAGTATTCATATTTTACAAATTTATAAAATTAAATAAAATAGATCAAAATACTTTTGAGAAATAACTTATAAAAAATAATTTGTTTTAACAAATATACATATAATAATCTAACGCATTACGGTATGTGAATATAAAGTGTATAAAAGAATACTCAGCATGTAAAATGCTACGATTCGTTTTCAACGTATATACGAAAGCGCGTTTTCTTTTTGCCGGATAAAGTTGAATTTTATATACGTTAGTGTCAAAAATATAATAATAATTGTACAAGTATTTGTAGGTTTAAGTACGAAATATATATGAATTGAAATAATTTTTAAATATGGGTGCTTATTTATCTGAGCCTAGAACTGAAAAAATATCAAGTGATGATTTTAATGATAAATTGGTTTATGGAGCAAGTTCAATGCAAGGTTGGCGGATCAGCCAAGAGGTAAATGAAATAAAAGTAACTATTTTAATTTGTATAAATTGCCTTTTGACTATAAAATTCATTTTACACCTTTATCTTATATGACTTTTTGTATTATGCCATTTTTACACATATACATTTTTAGGATGCTCACAATTGTATAATAAATTTTGATACTGATACATCTTTATTTGCTGTTTATGATGGGCATGGTGGTCATGAAGTTGCTGTTTATTGTTCTCAAAAGTTACCAGATTTTATAAAAAGTACAGAAGCATACAAAAAAAGCAATTTCAAACAAGCTTTAATTGATGCTTACCTTGGTTTTGATGCAACAATTGCAACAAAAGAAGTTGTAGCCTTACTTAAAGAAATTGCAGGTAGTAAAAAGAGTGATGATGATGACAAAAATATCGTAGATTCAGAAGATGAAGAGAATGTAGATAATTTATATGAAGAAGCATCGATGCCTTTGGATAAATTAATGGAAAAGTACCATCTAAATACAGAAAGTAAGAAAGTTTCAGTATCATCTAATTTACAGTCACATGATGGCCCATCTTGTAGTTCTTCATCTAAAGAAACTTCTTCAGGACTTGGATGTTCCAAAAAAGTATTATTAGATGAAGCTTGTGGATCAAAAATGACATTGCAAAATATTAAAAGTACAGAATCTGAATCTGTTGAAAATAAATCAGATATTTGTATAAAAAATAGTACAGATGTCAGCAATTATGAAAAAGGAAATAAAAAAAATGAAAGTGAGGTTAATGGTGATACTGCACCATCAATATTGCCATTAGTTGAAAATGGTCAGTTGTCTTCAGAGAATGTTCTTACATTAGAAAGTTGTATAATTAAGTCAAGTAATGATGATAACATAAATGATATTAAAAAGGAATTTGAAAATAAAGTTTTAGATATTACTGAAGGAGTAAGTGAAGTAAAAAAGTTAGATAATAAAATGAGTTTAAATCGATCTAAATTAAAGCATTGTACAATTAGGCAGTTGTACAGTGCTATATTATCAGCAGGTGATTGTGATGATGCTGATTCAGAAGATGAAAATGATATAACTTTTGATGGTGTAGTTGATGAAGATTCAGATGGTGATCAAGATGATTCTGATGAAGATTCAGCAAGTAGTATTGAAAATGAAAGAGAAGATGATGTAGATGAAGAAAGTGATGATGATGATGATGAAGAAGAAGAAGAAGACGATGATGATGATAATGATGATTTTACCATGAATATGACTGAAGAACCAGGATGGGATAGTGGCTGTACTGCTGTTGTGGCATTATTAAATGGATCTGAACTTTATGTTGCAAATGCAGGTGATTCACGTTGTGTCGTTTGTCGAGATGGTAAAGCTATCGAGATGAGTGTAGATCATAAACCCGAAACAAAAGAGGAATGCGATCGTATATGTGCTGCTGGTGGCAAAGTAACAACGGATGGACGTGTTAACGGTGGGCTAAATTTATCTCGTGCTTTAGGTGATCATGCTTATAAACAAGCAACAAGTTTACCTGCAGAACAACAAATGATTACAGCATTGCCTGATGTAGCAACATTAACTATTGATTCTGAGCATGATGAATTTATGATATTAGCATGTGATGGTATTTGGAATTACATGAGCAGTGAACAAGTTGTTCAATTTGTTAAAGAAAAATTAAAGTGTTCTCCAGTTAAAATGTCTCAAATTTGTGAGGAGGTGAGTATTATTTTGGAATTGAAATAAGTGCAACTAATTAAAGTCAACAATTTTTGAATATTTTTTTATGTAATGAACATTTTTAATTTATGTTTTTTTACAATGGTGTACGTAGATTATGATTGGCCATTAAAATGTTCATAAGTAAAAGTGTACTATAAATGGTTTTTGAATACTTGAAAGTGTATGGTGTTGAGAAATGATTCATTTGTGTAAAAGTAAATTAGCCAAAGAATTGTACCATTATGATAATTTATTGCTAAATATTTGCATTTTTAGATTTTTAAAGCTTATCTGAATTTTAAAATTAAAATTAAGATGCAATATATGAACATACCAATTTTAATTGAATCAACTATTTGACAATTTGTAGTGTACTTTTTTGTTTTTGTTTATGCACAAAAACATTATTTAATAAGATGTACAAAAATTATCAAATCATATTATAATTTAAACTTTGTTTTACACTATCATTTCTTCTAGATGTTTGACCACTGCTTAGCACCCAACACTATGGGAGATGGTACAGGTTGTGATAACATGACTGCTATAATAGTGCACTTTAAGAGTGGGAAAATTGGAAAAGCAAAGAGGTCACCATCTCCTTTGGAAAGTGATGACAGAAAACGCATGAAAACTGATGTAGATGCCAGCACTGCAACGTAAAATTTTTAAAATATTGAAGTGTATTGAACATTAAATTTTACAAAGTCACTAAATGTACAAATTTTGTACATTAAAAGTAGATATTTGTGGAACAACTAGTGTTCATTTATACATCAACATACTTGGAATATAATTTGTGTTATATTGCATTTGGTAAGACGTGGTCTATGAGTGATTTTTCTTGTGAATAATTGCCTCATAATTTTCATGTTTTTAATAAATAGATTTATTTTTATACTCTGCCGAAACTACAGTGTCTATCAACAAAAGTATATTCTGTAAAAGTGAAATTTGACTGAAATTCATATTTGTACACAATATCAAGAAGTGTTTAATAAATAAAAAACTTCTTATATTTTCTTTTCATTATTATTTAGTTTTTAGTTAAATATTATGTGTGAATGTAATTAACACTGTGGTTTAGAACTGTGCCACTATTTAAATTTAATTTGTATATTGTGAATTTCATGTTTGTTATTTTAGTCATTATTAGTATGTATCTACAAATAATACATTAAATAACTGGTATAAATGTGTATTAGAAATACATTATGTTAAAATATATTTTTTCGTAAGGAATTTAACTTTTATAAATTATTTACCTTTGTCCAGAACACTTATTTCAAATACACAAATTTATATTTTTTTTTATGGGTACACATATATGTATGTGTGTGTGTGTGTATACATATGTATATACATATATATATATATATATATATATATATATATATATATATATATATATATATATATATATATATATATATATATATATATATATATATATATATATATATATATATATATATATATACATATATATATATACATACATATATATATATATATATATATATATATATATATATATATATATATATATATATATATATATATATACATACATATATATATATATATATATATATATATATATACATATATATATATACATATATATATATATATATATATATATATATATATATATATATATATATATATATATATATATAAAGTTTAATGTATAATTAACAATTATTTACATAGTTGTTGCAAACAATGTTTATTAATGTTATTTTTCTATAAATACACAGAAAAATGTATGTATATAATGTATCATCATAAAGTACACAATAAAATTAATAATAAGCGTTTATATATTAGTTGATAGATAAAAAAAATCATTTTCTATATTGACCAAATATAATAGAATCTTATAACATTAAATTTAAATTTGCATGTGTGTGTGTGTGTGTATATAAATATAAATACATACACTTACATAAAACTATATACCAATATCTTGTATGTACACATGTATGTGTTTATATATATATATATATATATATATATATATATATATATATATATATATATATATACATACACACACACACACATATATAATTATACATTTAAGTTTTTGTTTTAATATAAGTTGAATTAAAATAATTATAAGTTACCAAACAGTAATTTGTATCTAATCAATTTTAATAGAATTAAATACTATTCCTATTAAAGCCAATTAAAATACTACATTATAGTATTTTTTAAAAATCAAGTAATTTAAAAGAAAGAAAAAATTACATACACCAATACTTAAAAAATTAACAGTTCTTTGATTATAAATTACTTCTCTTAATGTAGAAAATTAGTACCATTTATAAAAGTTAATACCAGGTTACAATTTCTTTCTATTTTTTTTTTTGATAATTAAAAAATAGAAATTATTTTGTAATAGTTCAAAATTATTTAAATGTTTTATTACATCAAAAATAAAATGCCATTATAAATAAATACTGATGAAAATTATAATTCCATAGACAAAAATTAATTGAAAGTACATAAAATACAATAAGAAATATTAAAAACAAAAGTATATATCTTACTTTATATTTAAAATAAAAAAACAATTCATACAAAACTGACTTTTAACATTTTATTTTTCAGTGAAATGTTTTTTTAAAAAAATATATGTAAAAACATACATCTGCATAAATAAATCTAATATAATGTTTGTATTTAAGTTTTCTGAAATAATATTTTATAATTACATAATTTATTAATATGAAATAAAATAATAAATTTAATAAAAATTACATTAATTTTAATTGTATTTATATACACATGTATATGTATATATATATATATATATATATATATATATATATATATATATATATATATATATGTATATGTATGTGTGTGTGTGTGTGTATATGTATGTGTATGTATATATGTGTATATATGTATGTATGTATATATATATATATATATATATATATATATATATATATATGCATATGTGTATATATATGTATATATATATATATATATATATATGTATATATATATATATATATATATATATGTATTTGTATACATAAAAATAAATATCTTAAATTGTTCAAAATGTTTGTTTCAATGCCAAAATTTTGTTGTGTACACTATTTAGTTTATACCTATGATTTATGTGCATATTTAAACACCAATATTCAACCATATATTTAATATAAGATTATACATTTTCACTGTTTTAAATATTTTTTTTAACTTATAAATTACAATCTAATTCTATTTTCATTATTACAACATAAGATACTTATGCTTGCTAATTAACTTTCAATTTCATGCTTTTCTTAATATTCAATAATATTGCAAGGCACATTATTTATTTACGTTTTTTTATTCTCTGGAGACATTTTTTTAATACAAATTTAAAGAAACCAATTACATAAATATATATTGATCAAAATATCATTAAAATCAGGAAAATGAGCATGCTATAACTTCATTCAACGTCGTTTATGAAAACTTAATGACATACCAATATTAAAAAAAAATGTTTTCTTAAGTGATAATTATTATTATATTACTTAAGATGTTATAAAACTAACACATTTATACAGAAATAAAATTTTTAGTACCTTGTTTTTTAAGAAATCATGTTTATTAGTTTGAAAAATATTTAAATATAAACAAAGTTAAAATCCTTTTTAAATTAATACATGCTTTCAAATGACCCTCTATTAAAATTACTGAAGTAATGATTGAATTCATATTTTTAGCTGCTTTCAGATATAATGTTTGATATTATGATAACAACATTATAAAAAATCTACTAGATATTTATGTACACACTGTTTTCATTATTTTTTTTGAAGTTTACTAATATCTTTAGATATATGTTTCATGAAAATATAATCACATAGTTTAAGTTTTAATAATAATGTCATCATTTTTATGTACTTCCAATCATTAAATTATCTAATTATTTTAATTATGAGTGAAAAAAGATAAAGATTATAAATCGAAGATATTTAGTTATTTTAATTTATTTCATAGAGTTACCTTTTATAAAATTCAAATACTAGTTATCGAATATATATATATATATATTCAATTATATACTAATGTAAATAACATAATAGATGCTTTGTATTATTAATTGATACTATGTATCAAGTTTGAGTATTATACATTATTAATTTATACATATAACATACAGGTAATTTTTAATAACAAATCAAACTAAAGCTTAATTTAGTAGTGAAAAATTATATACCTTATTGAAGTTTTATATGAATATATAATATATAAGATAAATACCTTTTAGCATACAGCACGGGTGTGTATATGTACATATAAATATGAATACATTTCGTACAAACACACATACAATTATAAAATATATGATTATTTATCAGAATTTTTTACTGATGTAGTTCTTAGTCCTTTAGAAAGTATAAGAGCTTCCAAATCTTCATCTTCATGCATATACCTTTAATAATTTAAAATATATAACTTTAATTTCAACATTTTTTCTTCAAAACATTTACAAATCAATGTTTACCTTTGCTGATTTTTTTCTAATAAAACAGCAAGAGAATCCCTTTTAGATACAATATCTAGCATTTGGTCAAATAATTCGTTTTCGTTTATTTGTTCACCTTTATTAGTTGGTGGTTCTGGAATATTAATGGCTAGTTGATTTCAGAATTATAACAATTATAAACATAAACCTTACCACTACTGCTTCTATCATGTAATTTTGCTTGAAGGATTGAATGCTTCTCTTCTAATCTTAAATCTTCAGCTTTAGCTAATAATTCTCGTTCGTATCGTCTCAAAGCAGAACTTTCTCTCATTAATGATAACCATTCCGCTAACAAAACACTTTCTTCTCGAGTTTCAGAAACTAATGAATAGTATAAAAATAAACAAATTAATTCAATATTGAATAAACTATAAACTTTTTTGTATGTAATTCATATATATGTATATATATATATATATATATATATATATATATATATATATATATATATATATATATATATATATAATATATATATAAAATTTTACATACAAACAAATGTATAACTATAAATAGGTTTATTTTTGTCTTACTTGATTTTTCTCCTCTTAAAATTTTTTCTAATTCTACTCCTCGAGATTCTAATTCACGTGTTTTTACTTCTGTTTCTTCAAGTTTTCGTTGTATTTCTTGTGCTAGTCGTAACCTAAAATATACAATAAAACATTTTACATATGTACACATATACATACGTACATATATAGAAATACTTCGCATAGTCCGGCTAATCGGTTCCACTGATTAGCCGGACTATTTGAATCCGGAACTAATTGAAACATTAACTAAATATAAAAAACGTTAATTGGTTCCAAACTTTTTTTCCTGTTTTTCAGTAAATAAAACAAGGATAATATATTCAAATATTTGTATGTATCAACAAAACAAAATCAGGGGTTTATACATTCATTTTAAATTCATTTTCAAATGGGTTATTAAAATTTAATTATCAAAAAATCGACTTTATTCTAGAGTGGCGAATCGAAAACTAATAGAAAAAGAAAAAAGACCACAAAACTAGAACTGCGCATAATGTGCATATACGATTTCGGTTTTCTTTTTTATTATGTTTTCATAATAAAAGGGAAAACTTGAAAATTTGCATATAAAAATAATTTTATGTATTAATTTTTTGGGATTTTTTTCAAGAAAATTTTTTTTTTTGGAAATTTCAAACCGGACTATGCGAGGTATTACTGTACATATATATATATATATATATATATATATATAATTTGTAAAATTTCATTATATATTGCAAAACTAAATTTTGTGAATAAAAATATAACTTTTTAAATATTTAAATAAGATTGAAATATTTTTAGTTTCTATATATTATTTTGTTACTGCTGTTTATTATTACACAAGATTAGCAAAGGCAGCAAGTTTTGAGTAAAAAAAAGTATAAATTTTTGTTTTTTTACCGTTTATAATGTGAACGACGGGTGTATTTTTTTTTTTCATTATCACATGTACTTGGTATATTTTCATTAGCTTCAAGAGTTTCAATACTCCATGATCTATTTCTATGTAATTTTAATTCATCTTCTGAAAATTTATAAAACTCAAATAATTGATATTATTATATATTTTTTTTATATAAAAACAAGCTGTTACCAGATTTTAATTTTTTCATTGCGATATAATCAATGGGAGGTGGTGGTATAGGTGGTGGCGTGACTTCACTAATGGAGTCATTTATTTCTGTACGTGACATATGACTTGAAAAAGTGTCGGTGTTTTTTTCCTGAAATAATTATATATTTTGTATATACACAGAAATATATATATATATATATATATGTCATTTTTAAATATAATGCCTAGATTTGTTTTATTAAAAGGAACATATATATACGGTGGTGTATAGGAAAATGTGTATAGTTTATTTTTAATAAAACACAAATCTAGGTATCGCATTTGGATGACCCTTTATATATATTTATGTAAATATATGAATGAAATTATTTTCTTAACAAAGAATCATTATTCAATACAAATTTATCATTAATAGGGCATGATATTATAACAGTAAAAATTTGTATTAACAATTTTTATTAAGAAAATATTATGAATTTCTGTAATTAAATTATGAATGAAAAATAAAGAGTTCTTAAAATTATTTTATTAGTTATAATAAATAATTATTTTACCTTCATCTTATCCTTAGATTTTGGTGATATCCAAAATGAAAATTTATCTTTAGAATAATCTAAAGGACTAGAGTTTTGTTTTAATTTATTCATTGGAGAATCAAAATCTCTTCTTTTATGGAAAAAATCAGTAACAGCTTGTATTATACTTTTTCGTTTTTCTCCTTCTTTACTTTTGTTTTTTTTATCAGGTCGTTTCCTATTATCTAGAAGACATGGTTCAGATTTAAAATATGACTCAATTTTGTTTTTTTCTGTAGATCTAAGAAAGTTTCCTGAAAGAGACTTTTGTATTGTACTGGAGTTATTTTTGTTTTTTGAAATCTCACTAAATGATTTTGTTCTATTTGGTCGAAGTTCAGATTTTAATAAAACATTTGCATTGTATGATAAATCGTCACTACTAGGAGTAGTTTTTACATTAAACATTAATTTATCATTAACTGATGATGATCTATGGAACGTATTGTTTATATTACTCTTTACAAATTCATCTTCAAAAGCTACACTTAAGCGCTGAGTCGCTGGATTATCTTGTAAAAGAGATTTTACGGTGTGAACTTGTTGACTAGATTGCTTGTCATTATAATGTGCTTGGTCATCTAATTTTATTTGTTCTAATTTTTTTAACTTTGTTAATGAAACTGATATTTTGGAATTTTTATCAAAAGACGTACTATATACATCAGGCAAAGAAAACGTGTCTAAATGTTCTGATAAAATACTTGAATGTGAATTAGGATTCAATTCAGAAATTTTACATTTCAGAGAATTTTTTGAGCCATGTTGAAAACCTAATGTTGTATCAGTGAGTGATTTTTGTAAAATAAAATTTGTTTGTTCCTTAACATTTTCTGGCGTTTGAATTTTATTTAGATTTGTTTTGTTAACCAATGTTATCCTAGGTTCATTAACCTCTTTTGATAAATTTTGTTTCTCTAAATTACTTTTAGATTTTTTTCCTGGAGTTAACTTTTTTTGTATACGAAAATTATCCATTACCATTTCATGTATTAAATCTTTTTCTTTACTTCTTTCTTTAGATATTTCTCTGAGTTTTTCAGAAGGGGATAACTTTGAATCAAGAATAAAAGATAAATTTAAACTTCTTGGAGGCAACACTGGAATTTCAGATTTTGAATTTTCATTAGATTCTTTTACAGGAGAATTAGTTTTACTTCTAGATTTTCTAATATCAATTGAATCTTTAAGATTGCTGAAATCACTAATTTTACTTTTTAATCTTTGTATATGTTCCGTGTAATCTGAATCATTTTTATTCATATTTGTACATAGATTTTCTGTTTCAGTTGCCTGTACTTCTATACCTAAGCTTGAATATTGAAGACTATCCTGATCTAAATCATTTAAATGTGATTCAGTTTCAGCGCAATTAGAATTTAATGAAGAAGAATATTTATCTGCTTTTATAATATTGAAACTACTTTTAATTTTATCTGCTTTTGGTTTTGGACAAATTTCATTATTAGAATGCAAGTTGTAAAACTGGCAATCATTAGTATCAATTACATTTTTAGTGACCGAATCTTGTTTACAACCAACTTTATTGATTCTTACTTTTAGTATATCCTCAGGTTCTGATTCATTAAAATTATTGGTCACATTTATAAACTGAACATAACCTTGATTTTTTAATAACGCAATATTAGTTGCAGAAGTAAGATTTTCTAAGCCACTTTCTTCAGAAGCAGTATCCATAAATTCAATGCTATCTAAATCAGCAATATTTTTTATAATATCTGATTGCAAAGAAGGTTTTCCTAATAATTGTTTTGTATTTTCCTTTCCACAAATATGACCGATACTATCAAAATCAGTCATTTTAACATAATGAGAGTTTGTTACAGGTGTAGCAGATGATCTTTTTAGTGATTTGGATTTTTTCCGTTTAGGAAGATTTTCGTAATCAGGATCAAATTTAAATTCAACATCTTCAAGATTATCTGAAACAGTGCCATCACGAGCCCAATCAGATAATTCAGTTTCTGTTAAAATAGTAGCAGTTATATCATGGACAGAACTTGAACTAGAAATACTAATATCACTTGAAGATTTATGTGTACTATTTATAAGCAAATTATTTAAATCTTTTAATTTCGTATCTTGAAAATCTAGTTTATCACTTACAGATGCAAGTATTTTTGGTTGATTTAACGTTTTAGGTTCATTAAATACTAAATTTCTTTTTAATTTTAATTCTCGATCATTTACTAAATTACACTCATCTTTATTGATAATTGCATCTTTCATTACATCTTTATGTGAATCAATATTTTTATTTGATGCAATATCCTCATGTTGATCTTGTATAGAGTGTAAACTGTCCATTACTATGTCATCAATAAGATTTTCATAAATATCTTCACTTGCATCAATAACTTCTAATCTTGGTACTGTTATATTATTAGCTGTAGAAGAGCTGTGGCTTAATTCTTGATATCCTTTTCCTGATAAATTATTTTCATCAGAAGAAGATAACGAATCAGTTTCTAAATCATCTGAAGAATTATTTTTATTAGCTGAATGAATCCAAGGTATTTCTGGAACCAATATTGAAGTTTCATGTGCTGGGCTTCTTGGTCTTGCATCTACATCATTAATATGTTTAACAGTAGAATCTGTTTGTATAGTATCTGATGAAAGTTTAGGATCATTATCACTATCATATTTACTTTGAACAGTATTTTGTCCAGAAATAGTATCAACAGGAGATGCAGTAGACATGATTCTTGCTGAATTAATATCACAATCAGAATCTGATTTTGCATTATTTAAGCCACAGACATGTTTATAATTATCTGCCATTAAATCAGGCAATTTATCTATTTTTAATTGTGTTGGAGATAAAGGTGTATGTAATTTAGATACACCATCTAAAAAAGCCTGCATAGAAGGAGTGATGGATGATGATGGATTTAAAAGTTTCTGATGTTCAGAAATATTAGAATGAAATGATTTCAATTTTGAATCAAGTGTAGAAGCAGACCCAGATTTTTGTATATTATTAGTAAAACCTGTTGTGCCGAGTAAATATTGTTTCTTAAGTTCAAGTGACACTTTCGATGCTATTCCTTCTGTACTATGAGTTCTATTTAAAAAATAAAATCCTTTATGAGGATTCAATAGTGATTTCGAAGATGTAAAAATAGGCAAGTCTGGTACAATTGGAGTTAAATTTAATTCATCATTATTAGAAGATAATCTTTCATTGTTTTTATATTTTTCAGCAGCGTTACATTTTATTTTGGTTGGGATTTTTTTAGCAGAAATATACCTTTGTGACACTTTAGTTATATTACGATCATTTAAAGGTTTTTCTGGAAATTCTTTTTGAAGACCAACTCCATCAAGTTTAAATTCTGAATCTGTAGAAACTTCAGTTGCAGAATCTTCAGTTTCATCCGTTTCTGATTCTTCATCTGAAGCCACCTAAAGAAAAATATAAATAAAAATTTACGATGACATAAATTCACACATACGTCTATTTAACTGAATTTTTATTAAAGAAAGAGTATACTTTTGCATTTTATTACTTTTCTGTACAAAAAATTGGTATGAATGAAAAAAAAATAATACTAAACTTTTATAAAAGCAACACATTTTCATTCATAACAATCATCTATTTGATTTGAAGAGAGTTAAAATTACTTAAATGATGTCTGCTAGTATTAAGTAAAATGATTAAAATAGACGATTAATAAAGGTACATTAGAAGTTAATAAAATATTTCAAAAATAGTTTTTAAGCATATGTAAACTTACATGCACTCACTTTTGTAAGTACACATCTGCATGTAAAAGGGAATAACAAACCATGCAATATCAGTACTTGAATAATTAATTATATAAATGAACACATTAGAAATAAATTATTAGTTTACTTGATTGATATACTGGATAATTTAATACTACCTATCATCTTTAAAGTTTGAATCATAATTATACAATGTAAATAGCTTAAGTTAATACAATTTCATATTTTCAATTGTACTTGTATTGTATTTCATACATTTAAATATAAAAGTATATCAAAATATTTATACAAGTATAAGGTAATAAGTATTTTTATATTAATTTTTTTCCATGAAAAATTTGAATGATAACTTACGACTATACATTAAAAAAAATAAAAGATTGTTAGCACAGACAGAACACTTGCATATATTGTTACTTGATATTGCAGAATAGCAGCATTCTGCAATTTATGCGCATAATTACCTTGTACTAATATTGCATGGTGATTTTTTTCAATAGCTCCAGCTGATTATGAATACCGAATAAATATTCTAATGAAGGCAGGAATTTTGGTATTAGGATTGTTATTATTTGATTTTTTATACAAAATTATTAAACTGAATAAAATTATATAAATATCAAAATAAATCCATACAGATTCATTTTCATTTAGACAAAATTGAAAATATAAAAATTAAGTTTAAACTTACAAATAAATTTAATTCATGTAATGAAAGTAATAATCATGATGACAAATTCTTATCAAGTGCGAATATTAATTAAAATATGTTTTGTAGTTAGTATTTGAGCATTAACGGAAAAAAACATGTATAAACTTTTATCAAGCAAAACACAAAACTAATATATAATATATAAAATTATGAAAAATTGTGTTACTAAAAATCTTACATATTCATGAACTTGTTCAAGTATATAAAATCCATTTTTTATCAAATTAATGATTTTTAAGCTCCCTAATTGTTACAAATATAATTAGATATATAAAAATTTATTCACACACACACACATCCGCATTTATTGAATGGAACAATCTTTGGTTTTTTCTTGCTTTTGAGATTTATTTTTCTGTTTATATAACTTATTACTTTTATTGCAACTATTTACATTTTTAGACGAATCAGAGACCTCCATAGATTTTAAATTTTTTAACTGATTACTATTACTTAATTCAGTAGTTTTTTTAATACAAATCTGATCATCTGTTTTATTTAAATTATTATTTTTCTTAGCAGGAAACGATTTTTCATCATGTTGAGTGGTAACTTTTGTTATCATTTGTTCAGCTAAATATCGAGGTGACAACGACTTGTTCGGTGTATCAAAACTAGACAATATTTGTGATTCTGAACTTTGAACTATAAAATTTAAATGCTCACTCTTTGAAAATGCAGATTTTTTGTCATCTGGTTCCCCAAAAATTATATTTTCCAAGGATTCTTGTCTCACTGGATTTGTTTTCAATTTTCGCCTCTGTGGTTTTATTGGATCATGGTTTTTTTGATCAAATTGTAAATTTAAATTATCAATTTCATCAATAAATGTATGGTCATTTTGAACTGATTTTAAAGGTGATTTAGACTTTTCTCTCTGTAGTTTATTATTTTCTTCTTGATCTTGAATATCTAAATCAAGTGTTGTATCAACAAAGGAAGATTTAGAAGAATTTAATAAAAATAAATCGTTAAGTTGTTTTTTTTTTGAGTCAGCATCTACTAAAATATTTTCAGAAGAAACTAATTCTGATGTCAAGGTATCATTCAAACTATTATTTCTGAAAGAATCAATAAAACTATTTTGTTCCTGTAGATTTTTATCAGTTCTTATAAAATTTTGCATATCGTCACTATCTTTTATATCTACTTTATTTGAATTGTAAAAAGATGTATCATTTTCAATTGAGTTATTAGTATCAGGAGAAATATAGCTTTCTGTTACTGCAACTGTAGTTGCAAAATAAAAAGGATTATCATTACTTGTTTGTTCAGTTCTTAATGAAGAAATATTCCCTACAGTTTTAGATTTAGATACTTTCCCTGACTGACATTTCTTTTGAGAATTTCCTCCAGTACAATTTTTCAATAACATTTTTTCAAATATATTAATACTAGTTTGTGGCATTTTACTAACTAATGAAGCAGGTTGTTGTGTTTTTAATTTTGTTTCTAAACTATTATATTTCGTTCCACTATATGATCTGTAAAGTTTATTTTCTACTGGAGTATAATTTAATTCATTCATCCAATCCACTAAATCATTGACTTCTTTTTCTTTATTTAAAGATTGCTCAGATATATCATTAGAAATATTAATTTCTATTTCTAAAGCTTTCAATAAATTTTCTATACTATCTGACAATAAAACTTCATTAGAAGAAACTACTGAGTTAACGTCATCTGTTTTTTCATTTTCTCCAAAAACTGGAACCATTGGGACTGGAATCTCAGAAATATCTTTATAACTTAAAAGTGTTTCAATGTAACTATCAACACATTGTATATCTTCATCAAGAGGCTCAAATTCAAAAGACAATTTTTTATTTTCACTACTTAATTTGGATAGTTTGTCAATTATTCCTGATTCATTTTGTTCATTTTTAGTACACCCGGGAATATCATTTAATGAATTACGTCTAAATGGTTTTATGTGGATATTTTTAGTGTCTGTATTTTTAGTTTTATTATCAGAGCATAAATTTGTTTCACCAAAATATTTTTTAGTGTCTTCTATGCTAATATCTGATTTGATAGTTAATGATGACTTTCTTGATGGATCAGTAATTTTAGGTTTAGGAATTGTTTTTGGGATTATTAAAATAGAAGAATTAGAAACATCTTGAGTAAATTGTTTTGATAAACGTTGAATATTCGAATTACTTTTTGAAACTTTAACTAATGGAGAGGGTGGCTCATTTTCTAATATTGTAAAACAATTAGACGGTACATTTAAATCTTTTCTTATTTGTTCCAAATATATTTCAGAATCATAATTATCAACATTATGATATCCACTATTTAAATTATTATTTTTTTTATTTTCAAAATTGAAATTTATATTTTCATTATAATCATCACTATTTATTTGTGTAATTTTATTATCAGATATTGGCTTATTTAAATATGAATCAATAATTGGGAAAGTAAGGTTTTTATCATCATGGTTATTATTCAAATTCAAACAATTATTACTTTCTAATGCTTTAACTGAATCTTGTAATGAATATGAAGTTAAATTACCATCTTGTAAAATTTCACATTTTTTGTCAGAAATTGTGAAATCTACACTGAAATCTAATTTTTGTAAGTTATTTTTAAAATCTGAATTATTAACACAATTATTAAGTGGAGCATTTTCTGAATAAATATGTTTGGAAATTTCTGCGGAGGACTTTAGATTGTTTTTTTCAGGAATATCATCAAGGTATGGTACAAATGAAACATTTTCTAATGAAGATTGTCCAATGATCACCTCAGTATCCGAACCAGTAGTATCAGTGTCAGCAACTGTATGTGGTGGCTTAGAAAATTGAACTTCTTGTTTTCGTAACTCACGTGCAGCTTTAATTTCTTCTTCTTCTTCCGTAGCTGTTTCAGAAGCATCATCTATAAGCAACACAACAATGAAAAACTGACAAACACACACACACATATACATACATACATAAATACATATATATATATATATATATATATATATATATATATATATAATCTACCTACACAATCACACACTATATTAATTTGATTGATAAATATTTTTTTTAATTTTATTAAAATTACATTTTCTAATAACATATTTAATTCACATTTCACATGTAGTATTATAGTATAGTAGTACCATATTTACATGTAGTATTATGTATATTATGTTTAATCAAAAGTATATATTCCAGAAAAAATTCTAAAACATCTAAATCTAAATATCATTTAAACATAATACCAATTACATCAAAAATATACAGAATAAAAGCAAATAATTCAACACAATAAATTTAAGTTATTAGGTCGTGTAATATGAAATGTCGGATTTCTCTTTGATTTCCAATTGAAAAATCTGACATTTCATATTACACAACCTAATATTAAATAGAAAATAACTATATTGATTAAATTTATAAATAAACATTACATATTTAAAAAATGTAAGAATAAATATAAAAGGAAATAAATATTGACAGTGTTTTAACTGGTGTAACTTTGTTTTATTTAGCATAAACTACCTTTTTTCTGCTTTCACACAAATCTACTATCATCCCAACACCACAGCATATTGTAAATATTAATAATTATTTATATTATTTTATGTGTATGTGTATACGCATGCACACACACACACACACAAATATTTTTCTGTTCACACACAAACATCAAAGCAATAAAGTAATTATAAAATAAAACATCAAAACAAAGGACACCATGGGTTACAGATTTATAGACCTAATATTAGCAATAAGGAAAATAATTTTTTTGGACAAATGAAACAAAGTTTAATATAAAAACTATTTTTTTTTACATAAGCATACACAACTTTTAGTAACATAAAGAAATGTGTGAACTTTCTTAATAAAAGCAAATACTTAAAATAATGACAGAAAAAGGAACAATTCTTAATGAATACACAAAGTGATACATGCAATTATAAACATGAATTTTAGAACATAAAGTTTGATGTTATAACAAAATTATATCTAACAAAAATTAAATATAGATAATTCAGTAATCATTATATAAGTTAATTAAATAAATATATAGATAATCAAAGCATTTTTTTTCATTGCTGCATAACTTACAGAATATTTTTTTAAAAAAAGGCATGCATTTTATTTAAAATCAAAATACAAAGAAAAAAGTAACACTAAAACAAACAGTAAAAAGAAATCTACTAATTCAATTAATTCTTGCTTACCATCATCACTACTAGATTCACAATAACTGAAAGTATCACTACTTAAATCATCATCATCTGATGCACCTGAATCATCTGCTTGTGAAATATCATGTCTCTGCTGAGGAATATTTAATATAGGCATGTCTACATTTTCCATTTGTGGACCACAATCCATATCTTCAAATGCATCATCATAATCTTCATCTGAATCACTATAAAAATTTTTTAGTGATTTGTATAAAAATAATTAATACTAAAATATTAATAGTTTACTAATTTATATTATAAATTCAAAAAAAAAAAAATAAATAAATAAATTTAATATAAAATTATATATATTTCTCAATTTTAATTTTAAACCCCAATATTCTGTAGTATTTATAAATAATTGTATTTAACATAAATTATTTTTTTACAATAATATACTTGAATAATATACATTCCTATATTTCATTTGTTTTTTTTCATTGGTACAGTATATGTGAAAATATAATAAAATGAAATGAAATAAATGTTTCAATAATTATAAACTAGCTATTGAATTAACAAACTGACTATTGAATTTAAAATTTTGTTTAATTTTTACAAAAATGTAGTATCAGGAATTATTTAAAAAACTAAATATTATTGAAAACAATTACCTCACATTAGATGTTTCTGTTTCTGCTGCAGACTGACCAAAATTACGATCAGTCCACTCATCTTCATCAATTTGACTTAATGGTTCTTCATTTTCAGACACATATCCAATTGCAACTGAATTAGAAAATTCTATTCTTTCTGGAGTTTTTCCTCCTAAAGATCATTTATTACATAATGAACAATAATAAATACATCAAATTCATATACGTATACAATATTAAATACCTTTATTCTTTGTTTCCATTGGCATATCTATAATTTCTTTTAAAGGTGCATTTACCAACGGTTTATCAGTTAATTTTTGAGACTTATCAGATAATTTCAATTTACCTTGCATTCCATAGTGTTGTGGACAATAAAACCTAATAAATAAATTAATTATATATAAAAACATATATTAGCAGTTACAACCACATATTAAATTGCTGATTAATTAATCTTGTATTTACATATTAGATAAAAATTATATTACTTTTCTCAATAAATTACAATTAGTAATATTAAAACATAACTATATCGTGACTTTACTTACTTTTGACCATTTTGAGCATCGTAAGTATAAAAACCAAGACGCAAACTAGTAGCACAATATTGGCATCTAAAACAACCACGATGGAAAAATCGACCTTCCGCTGATAATCTTTCCATTAAATAAACACGATTACCACAAAAATGACAAAGCTCAGAACCACCTTTTGTGGATAGAGATAATGCTGATTTTGATGCCTATAAATTTAAACATAATTATAAAAAAAATACTTATACATATTTTTTAATTTATATTAAAAAATTATTAAAACAAGAAATATATTTTCATGAAATGAAATAAACATTTTACAAAAGTTTAATTTTTTTATATTTGTATTTGCTACACTTCAATAAAATAAAAATTACATTAATTTGAAAAACACAATAAGAGATAACAATCTTGAAAATAACAAAAGCATTTTTTGAAAAAATAAATCAATATTAAAAAAAATATTAAATTTCTCTTTATAAAAATCTAAATCAAAAAAATATACAAAATTAAAAAATTATTACATTTTTGAAATATATAAAATTAATCTGTATCTTTAACACAAATGAATTTTAACTCCAACACCACAATAGTTTAAAGTGTTCAATAATCACTTATTGTTCACTTATTATTTATAAATATATCGGCTGATGCATTTCAATGGCGACGCTATCATCATCAGAGCCTTTCCAAAACCACAAATAATCTGCATCTATTAATCTATTAATAGTAATCTATTAAATTATTACACACAATATTGCTTTGAATTTATAATGATATGCAATTGAATATAAAATATCAGGTTATGAGTAATTTACTTTAATATATTTAAGGGTTGATTAATTTATTATAATTTAGTTTTGTTGAGAAGTTTTAAGTATTACAGCATATTTTAAATTCAATTACCATAAATCTTTTCTAACACATTCTATACCTTACCCTATCAAATAAAAAACAATCTTTCCTTTAATAGTACATAAATAAATAATGTAACTATATCAAGTAAAATAATTTTTAAATTCTATTTTTTAAAAATCAACATAAAAAAAATACCGATCAATTTCGATTTTTTCAAGGAAACTTTTTTTTGTTTGTGCTATGGTTTTCATTCTATTATGTAACAAAAAAGTTTTAATATACACTTTTGCACTTACTGATTTTTGTATCACAGGAGATTTTTCACTTTCTGGTTTTGTATTAAATTGCTCTGCCATTGATGCCACTTTATTACTACCTCGAATTCCTTTTTCTAATGCTGATCCTTCTTTGAGTTTTTTATCTAATTCTTTAACTGAATTATCTATAGTAGTGAATTTCTCTGTAGTTGAATCCTGCCGATCTAATGCTTTTTTTTCAAGTTTTGACTGCCGAGCAACAAACTTAAAAAATGATATTCAGTTGAAAAAAATTTAAAAATATTTATTATAAATATAACATGTGTCACCTGTTCTCTACTCCATTTTGGTACTTTTTCTTTTTCTTGTGAAACATTAAGTTTTTTACCCATTTTATTTTCTAACATTTTTTTTTCAATTTCTCGAATATTCCAATCTGTACTTTCAATTTTTCCAATAGCTCGTAATAAATCTGGTGGTTTTTTCTCAGTAAAAATTCCAGACTTAGTTTTAAACTTCTGTTCAATATTTTTGATACGACCAGAAAAATTTTCATCTATACTTCCTTTTTGAAATTCTTGTACTCTTTGTTCACGATCCTAAAATAATGTAAGTAAAAATATATTTTAAATATACATAAGAATTTGGTATTAAAAACAAATGTACTTATATCTTAAATTATTACATTACAAACAACAAATATTTATAATACCTAGTCAAACACAGTTAATCTTTAAAAATTACATGCTTTAAAGTTTTACAAAAAAAATCACTTAGTGTCACACTTATTAATACTTAAAATTGTTAAAAAAATTATGTAAAAGTGTATGTATATGTGTATATACATATATACACACACATACATACATACATATATATATATATATATATATATATATTTATATGTATATGTGTGTATATATATATATGTGTGTGTATATATATATATATATATATATATATATATATATATATATATATATATATTGATTTTATTATGTTAATTATTTTTCAACTACTGTAATATAATTAAAAAAACATTTAAAGGTTAAATAATGTATACAGTTCAATTTTTAATTTCAATCAACATTCAGAACGGTAGAGCTTACTGGATACAACAATTTTTGCTCAAGATTTTTTACTCTGTCTTCAAAATTTGGTGCAACCTGTCTATATAAATATATAGAATAATCTTCAAAAGGTCCACTATCTTCTGAAATTTTAGCATTTGTATGCAACATGTGAATACTTTTATAAAATTGATCAGTCATATAATGGCGTTGCATTTTTCTTCTAGACATACGATCAGAACGGTTCTGAGCAATTTCTGCTCGTCGTTCTTCCTAAATTGTTAATAATTTAACAAACATTAATAAATGAAATAATATTATTTCAAATTTCGTTGAATTTATTAGAAAAATTGTAAAAAAAATAAAATGAAAATTAAATATATAAAAATATTTACAATACATAAACAAAAAGCATCGAAATCAATTCTTTTATGAACAATAATAATAAGTTTATAATAATTACAGAGAGTGTTCCGTAAAAAATTTCAATGTACCATGAGGTCTAGAAGATAGGAATATAAAATAGGAAACAACATATGAAAAATTTAATTGCATACATTTATTAGAAAACTTACAGCTCCTTTATCTGCACTACGTCTTTTTCTCTTTCGTTCCATGCTTAATACATGACTTGTTCTTGAATACTTATTTGATGTTCGAGATATACTAACTGGAAGATCCTTTGAACGTACTTTAATTTCTGAAATTGGCTTTGGTCGAACAGAAATTAATTCTTGTTGTTTTTTTAATTCTTTTATATCCTAAGAAATAAATATTATATTTACTACTTAAATAAAAAAAATAGGGATATATTTTGTTACACACAAAATATGAATACTTACAAGTTTAAGATGTTTTATGTGAGGTATTTCCCCATGGAAAGTATCATATACTTGAGAAAGATATGAAAGAACAGTTAATTTATCAGAATCAGCATTCTGTTCTATTTCTAACCCAGTCATAACAGGAAGTATACCTGGATTTATTAAAGTGATATTAACAATTATTAAAAATTGAATAATTAAATTCTAATAAGTAAATGACATTTTAAAATACAATTACAATATATATTATTAGCATCATTTGTAATAAATTAAGATTTAAGTAAACTAAATTAACTATTTTTTAAAAGATAATATAATCAAATCCTAAAATTAATACCCTTAAAAATAAACGTACATAAATAAATAATATACCTTATAAATATATATTGTGTTTGTAGATAAGTATGTTTTTCACACACACATATACATACCCATTTCTTTTTCTAATATATCAAAAGCAAGCTGATTATTTTTAGCCACATCTTCAGGATTTAAACTATTCCAGTCTATTAAATCTGGCCGATATCGATGAATAATTGCACACAACACTAAACCATTACTAAAAGACTCAGTGATATTATCTACTATTATGGATTCATATGGAGCAATTTGTTTCTTTATCCAATGAAGTAAAGTATCAGGATGCACATGTGAATCTGTAGTATTTTCAATAAATTTAAACTTTCAATTATTTTATTCATTTTTAAACAAGATTCAATAACTCATCAAAAATATAAAAAAATAAATTAAAAATCACCTCTTTTTTTTCTTTTTTTGTGTAATTCTGAAACAGCATATTTGTCAGTTAATTCTTGTGCTGACGATGGCATTTCTATCTTACTTGGGTCATCGGAGTCATATAAACTACGAACTTGGGCTGGTAATACACAAAATCGATTTAAATTTGGATATCTACTACTTGGATCTAATGTATAAGATGCATAATCGCGCTGAAGATTTTCTGGAGTGGTTTGACCCAATAATCTATAATTAAATAAATATGTACATATTTAAAAAGGTATGTATCAACAGTTGAATAAATAAGTTCTAAAATACGAAAAATTTGGTTATAAAATATGATTACATTTTTATATTTTTTCATTTGTTAAAAAATTAAAATTAATTTACAATAAAAATATAATAAAAAGATCAAATAAATATTAACATTACTAATATGCCTTTTATACATTTGAAAATAGTGACTAAGAAACTTTCAATAACATATTTCAATCTACCTGTAAATTGATTCTCTTTCAGCTATTACTTCTAATGGTAATACACCAGAACCCCAACTTCGAATAGCCCAGCAGGAATCTAAAGATGATAAAAATCCCCGAGCACATCCAGATCCAGTTGGCCAAAAGGGCTAAATTACAATAAATAAACAAATATATATATATATATATATATGAACGACTAAAATAATAAAATTGTAATACCTCCAATAAACTATCCCCAACTAAGCACATAAGTAATCGATAGCCATATCTTTCAATTATACGAGATGCATTTTCAGCAGCATACATTGATGTAAAATCAAACATAGCAACATCAGGTTGTCCATAATGATTTACAGCAAATTCTAAATCAGGTAGTTGATAATTTGTTGAAAATTCTGCTGCTTCTCTAGCATATTCCATCAATGCATCTCTATTAACATTTTCTTGTGCTAATAATTTTGCAGTGTCTTGTAAATCCTATAAATAACAATTAAAAAAAACTGAAGATTTTTTTATTATAACAATCATTCAAAATTGATAAAAATGAAAATTAACATGCATTCAAAAAAATACAATAAATCAAATCTAAAATTTTGATAAAAAAAAAAATATAATATTCAATATCAAAATTTTATTATAATATTCAATAATTACTTATTATTCATTCATTATTGCTAGTTTGCATTTAAAAATTATTTTCATCATATACTTTAAAACAAATTAACAAAAATACTCAAAGAAAACATTAGAACTATAGGGTGGCTTAAATGAGAATGAAGAAAGGTTTCATATATTTACTTCCTTACACTCATTTACTATCCTTCAGTATCATTTGAGTCACCTATATAATTAATTGACTTCAGTACATTAATTATAAATGTAATGATAGTATAAATATTTAATATACAAGTATTTATAAGAAAATTAAGAGTTAAAACATTATAAATTAAATTTTAAATTTATTATAAATCTTAATAAATTTAAAAAACAACTAACTTGTAAAATTACACCCTTTTCAATTAAACTGTGTTTTTTTGCTGTCATGACAAAATAATGAGTATCATCTTTATAATAAACAATATTTTCTAAATCAATTCCTGTTTCAGCATATAAATCTTTAAAAAATTTTTGATTGAATATGAATGCTACACCACTAATTTCTTCAACACGTGCTTCTGCTTCTGTGTGTCGATTTTTAAAATTCGCTGTTATTGCAATAGCTAATTTTCCTCTAAATTCTTTTCGTTTAAAACCTTCTAATGTATTTCGTTTTCCATCAGCGCCAATTAGCACATCAAATTCATAATGTGAAACTGGATGGTCAACAGGTAATATACCAGCCCGCCAACCATGTCCTTTAAACATTAAATTTATATATACTTATACATAATTTATACTAAATATATATTTATTTTGATTTTATATATATATATATATATATATATATATATATATATAATTATTAAACAAGTTTTAAAAACTTACTATCTGCCTGTTCATGTGAAGTAGGAAAAATTAATTTTTCAAAACTAACACCTTCGTGAAATTCTACTCCTAAGAGTAAAGCTACTTTTAGAAGAATGCACTGTAACTGCCTTATACTAATATGATCTATTGCTCCTGCACAAAATTTTCCAAAGAATTTTTTTGCTCCTAATGCTCTAAGATCTTGAATAACAAATGGCCATAAATGAAGTACATTATTACGAGTAATTCTATCCCGTTTTTCAATCACAACCTTAAAAAATGAAAACGAAATGTAAATATAAACATATCAAAAGAATACTTGTAATAGATTGAACATATTCATTCTATATATGTACTAAAAGTAGACAACTCTTTCATGAATTTTTACTTTCAAAAACAAAATCTTCTTCATTAATAATTTTCTCTAATATTACCTTCAAATTAAATTACATGAAATAACATTTATTGAATACATTTCAAAAATAACAATATTTACCACTTTAGCTCCTAGTAATTGAGCTTCTATTGCAGCACGCAAACCACAAGGTCCTGCTCCTATAACTAAAACTCGAGTTCCAAGACATGTACGTCCTCTATCATAACATTTATGTGATGCTCGAATATCTAATCGTTTCCAAAGGGCTTGTGCTTTCCAGCTTCGTAATTTTGACTGAAAAATTTCTATTTTTAATTAAATACTATAATTATACAATGAGTTAAAATACTATAATAAAGATGATAAACTACATATGAATAACAAGTATTTTTACTATTTATATGTGCATAAATACACTACACAAACATATTCAGATTATTTATATAATTTCTGTTTTAGTTACATTATTTTCTAGTCTATCAATGTTCAACTATTACATAATATAGTTTCTCTCATTTTATATGAGGCCTTAGTTAAATCATCTATTTATTATATAGGTATTTTATTACATTTACAAATTTTATTAAAATATTTATACTGAAACATTATTTAATATGAAAATTAATTAATATTTTTAACTACTATAAATTTATATTCTTTTAATACGTTAAACATGTAATTTGTTGTGCTTTCTGTTCAGGCCGCGAGACGGTAAAACAGCCAGAAATTTAACCAAAGAAGTTATCACTTTTTATAATACATGTAAAGCCAAACCATTTCTTTCTTTAGAATGTTTAAATAAAATACATTAAAAAAATGTACACATATATTTTTATATTGCATTAATTACAACATTTATTTTTTAAGTTTGATATTGTCAGCCCATAGGAACTGACATTGTCTAAATGAAAAGTTTATTGTTAGTCCCCAAGAACCAATATCGCATTTAAGGTATTAATTTAAATTATTATTTTTTATTTACATGTACATACATATATATATATATATATATATATATATATATATATATATATATATATATATATGTATATATATATATATAAACACACACACACAAACAGTCATTTTGTATAGTGCTTTTATCAAAAATCAATCTTACCTTTAATCTAGGATAAAAATGAGGAAAATTTGTCGGACGTAATTTAAGAATATCACACATTTCTCGATATAATCCCAACACATTTTTTAGTGTTGTAGCAGTACAAAAATGATCAAATATTTCTGTAGCTAATGCACTGTTACCTTCATCTGAAGAATCAATGTTATTTGAACGATTTTGTCCACGTTTGTGATAATGATCCATTCTTAAACTGAAAAATGCAGACATGTAACAAATTTAAAAAAAAACTTTATTAATATGTGTTTCAATTTGGGTTATGATAATTATATACACACATTTGTGTATGTGTACATATATCTACTATATATATATATATATATATATATATATATATATATATATATATATATATATATATATATATATATATATATATATATATATATATATATATATATATATATATATATATATATATATATATATATATATATATACATATCTCTGCACACACACACACACACACGACAAAAAAGCTTCAAGTTCAATGTACTATATCAAAACAATACATTATTAAAATTACAAAGGAAATAAAATTAATAATAAATTTACCTTGCATAAAATTATATACACACACATATATATACAAATATATCTTATAAATAACTTTAGACCTCCATAGAGTTATTTTTTGTGCAACGAATAATAATGTAAGCACTGGGGCATAAATACTTACGAGCAAAATATAGGACGATTCTTTCATTAAGTTATGCGATGACGTTTGTAGGTTAACCACCCAACCACACGAAATGAATTTTAATAATAGAATAATACGACATCAGCCATTATTTTTATATTCTATTTGCAATTTGTAATTCGACAAGATATGATAAAAATAAAAAAAAAAAAACAATGCAAGTTAAGTTTACACATATATATCATATATATATATATATATATATATATATATATATATATATATATATATATATATATATATATATATATATATATATATATATATATATATATATATATATATATATATATATATATATATATATATATATATATATATATATATATATATATATATATATATATATATATATATATATATATATATATATATATATATACATACATACATACATACATAAACACACACACACACACAAATACACGCGCGCGCGCTTACATACATGCATGCATTTATATTAATATACACAAATATCATGATCACGTATTATCGTTCTCATTTCAACCAGGTTTTATCTCTTCTTTACAATATACAGTTTCAAATTTGTCATATACCAATGATTCATCAAATGGCAGGAATGACATATAAGGGCATTTTATATGAATTGAATTAAAAATAGTACAATTTATAAGCGTTTTAAGGTTCAAAAAATGTCATTTTCAAGTAAAATTGTGAATTCTTATTAAATTACACCAAAATTAATAAAACAACAGTTTTAATTAAGTATTTATAAATGAATATGTAAATAGATTATTTGAAAGTATTAAGTTATTAGGTTTTTACACACATTGTATGTTTTTATGTGAATTACTTATGTATTTAATTAAAATATGACTGTGTGTGTGCGTAAATGTGTATATTATAATATATATATATATATATATATATATATATATATATATATATATATATATATATATATATATATATATATATGTCTACCGGAAAGTTTTGTCTGTTTTTGAATTAAAAAAATTAATACATTTTCAATATATTTATTAATATTTACTGAACAATATAATTTTTCCTTCGTTACTAATGACCTCTTCCCAGCTTGATAATTTGTGAATTTCATTTCTGTAGAATAACTCATCTTTGATACTTGACATGATATTATCGGACAGAACTTTCCAGTAGACCTAATATATTTATAAATGCTTACACATATGTAATTATTAAGTAAATGCAGGGAACTTTTTATATTAAAACTATTGAAAGCTATCACATAAGAAATTTTACCTTTAAGTTATTATTATCGAATTCAAAGTTAACTATAATTATAATATGAATCTATTTGATGGTATAAGGGAAGCAATGGAAAGCACTTTACATAAATTAAAACATTTTTTATTCATAGTTTTTCAAATTATTTCAATGAGGCAAATAAGGCTTGAAGAAATTAATCAAGTATAATTCTGATATATTCATATACAATTTCAATTTTTAACACATTCATACATTTTCTAACGTTTTACATAATGTAACTTGTTATAAAGCTTAAATTTGTTATTTTATAAGTGACATTAATGTTATTTCTAATTGTTTACATGTTAATAACATGATACAACTCAAAAGTGATAAATAATTACAATGTTTTAAAATTTAATACATTTATTTACTTTTGTTTTTGTTTTCATTAATTTTTAATGATTATTATCATCTAGCCTTTTATAAAAAAAAGTATTATAGATATTTTTTAAAAAAACTGCCAATTCCTAATTAGAACAATAAAATAAAACCAAACTAAAAAATTGACAAATACATTTATGAACATTATTTAAACTACATATATACATAAAATATTTAATACTAATGAAAAAAATTTAGGGTAATTTATAGGAAATTAAATAATCAAAAATTATACATCAATTATATGTATTTTATTTTTGTTTTTTACAACAAAGTAACATTAGGCTATTAAATATATTTTATAGTCTATATTTTTTTGAAAAAACAATAAAAACATAAAAGAAAAAATATACAATGTCTTTTCTATATTTTTTACAAAGGATAATTTTAAATTTTCTTGTTTTAAAATACAAATGAAATTTTAATAATTAAATATTTAATTTTATATAATAATATAAATAAATATATATAAATAAATATTTATAATGTTGTATATATAGATATTAAGGCAAATTTGTAAGTATATATGTGTACTTGTATGTATATGTGTGTGTGTGTGTGTATGTATGTGTATATATATATATATATATATATATATATATATATATATATATATATATATATATATATATATATATATATATATGTAATATAATACATGCCTAATTTCTTAAATATTTGTAACATTTAAATTGTTAAACATTTAAATTTAAGTTTTTTATTTTAAGAAAAATTTTAATTGAATTTTGGAGAAATAATAGTGAAAAAAAGTAGTTGTTTGACTGCAAGTAGTACAACAAACATCAAATTTATAAGAATACTATTTACAATGTTCAGAAACTGAAATAAAATTAATATAGTTAAAAATATTAATTAAATCAATATACATGTTTGAATGAATGTGAAAATTGTTAACAATGAAAATTATTTAATATTTCTTGTATACACACTTATTGAATATAAACATTCTTCAATCCTGCTATATACATATATAAAAAATAAGTTTTGTACAAATATACATTTACTTAATAACATTATTTAATATTATAATAATAAGTATATGGAACTATTGAAAAGAAATAAAATTTTATTAAAAAATATCTATTTCTTGAAATGTGTATCTTTAAAATAATTCGACATAAAATTAATTACCAATTTTATAATATATTCATACACACATGCACGCGCGAACACACACATATATTAATTATTTCTAATAGGTAATTCTAAAACACAAGTGGTCCCATTTATATTTTGATCAAAAAAAGTAAAAATAAATTAAAACTTAGTGATTTCAACTAAGCAATACTATTTTCATAATATATACTGTTTTAAGACACTATTTTTTTATTTAAAAAATAATTTCAAAATATGATAAATATAATTCACATGCACTTTTAAGTTGTATTAAATGAAATAACATAAAAATATATTATTATTTACATAAAATCACAAGTATGATATATATATATAATATTATAAGTATTTCTAAAAAACTATAGTTTTATACTGATTTTTCAAAATTTTATAGGCATTAATAATTTCTTATATAAAGTAATATAATCAGTTACTTTTTATTCACATTTAATTTTTAATACATTATAGACCATATTAGACTTTAGCTCTTTAAATACCTCTTTAAATTTAATTCACCCTTAGAAACACAGCTGCTACAAAACTTTATTTTAAATTACAAACCATAAAGTGTATATTTAGCTATCTACACAAATACTTTTAACTACATCATTAGTGTCTGATTCGGCCATATATTTCATTCATGTTATTTGTCTTAAATTTTGATCAGTTTTGTGTTAATTTATTAAAACAGAATTTAAATATAGAATAGTTGATATTCAAATTTATTTCAATTATAGAATCCAAAATATTAAGATTTTATTAGAATGCACAAAATACATACAAGGAAAAATCGCTTTGTAACTGTTTTTAAATCATTAAATTTTACATAAAAAAAAATTTCACAAAATATTTAGATTATGCTTACTGTTTATTCTTTTCTCTTCATAAAATATTTCAAAAAATGTTTATTCAAGGAGTCAATAACATTATTATATATGAATTTTACAAATCAAACTAATGTTTTTATGAATTTTTCAACAAAAAACTTATTTTTTTTATATGTAAAAAGATATTAATTTAAAAAAAATTATAATTACTTAAACTACAGTTATTTATTTATACATGAATAACAATCTTTACTCTAAATATGCATCAAAAGAATGTTTTTTTCAGTACTCATTTAAGTAATTCTATAATTTTTAAATAAAAATATACATAAAATATGGCTTTAAAAACATTTCATATTAAATACCTGCACATGTATTTAATTAACATGATAATGAATTTAACACATAGGTATAAAAAAAAGTTAATAGACTAAGTACACTGTTACTATTCTTTGAAACATACTTGATTGACATTATTTTTTTTTAATTCAGTTTTTACAATAAACACAACAGCTATTGACACAAATAATACTACGGCCATTACTACTAACTGGGTAATTTGTGTTCTATATATAGACTTATGAATTTGTGCTTGGCATTCTCCAATTTTTTCGACAGTTTGAATTAGACTGTTTAGTTGATTAGGCATAATTTCAGAATGACTGCTACCAACTGCAATACCATTATGAGGTAGTTCAGTTAAAGGAGCACTGCATTTTAAACGATGTTGTTCAATAGTTTTACCAACACAGTTCTATAAAAACATTATAAATTTGTGTGTGTGTGTGTCACTCACAGGTACATACATTATATATATATATATATACATGGTAATATATTAATTTAGTTTGTTCAAAGAGATATGAATCCAATACAGAAACTATATTGTGAAAAACAATAAATCTTTTCATTTAAAAATGACACTTCTCAGATACAGATAAATAAACAGATGTAGAGAGAGATGTAGGAGATACACCGATAAAGATAATAAAATGCATAAGAAATAGTATATAAGAAGTTTTAACCAAAAATAAGTCGAGATTTTATAACGTAATGTCTGATGATGATGGCAACATCATTGAAATGCTCACTAGCCTATTGTTATTATAAACAACAAAATGTACATTAAGTAACTACTGAACATTTTATAATATCTTGTAGTGTTAGGAGTGATAATTTATTTGCATGAAAAGTATATAAATTGTTATTATAACAAGATATCAAAATAAGTGAATATTAATAAAAAATATAATAGAAAACTAAATTTTTATTATAATATAATTGACATTGATTATAATTAATTTTCTGTTGGATGTTTTAAAAAATTAATAATTACAATTATACATTTTTATCACCTTGTAAATGTGTGTGTGTATGTATATATATATATATATATATATATATATATATATATATATATATATAAATATGTGTGTGTGACGTATAGTGTGTGTACATGTATATATATATATATATATATATATATATATATATATATATATATACATGAATATATATATATATATATATATATATATATATATATATATATATATATATATATATATATATTACCTTCCACATTTCATTCATTTCTTGAACTGAAACATCTGTTGAATTACAAACCATTCCCATTATAAGAAATTTATCTCTTGACAAACCACCTAACTGATATGTTGGTTGTAAAAATACATTAATCATGACATGTTCACTAGGAGATAAACATCCTGAACTAGGGCGTACACGGAATTTTACAGGAGATGTTGTTTTAATCTAAAAATATACTTCTATTAAAAAAAATCTCACAAATATTAACTATGATATGAACTACTCAATTAACCACAAGATATATTAAATAAATATACTATTTATTAAATTCTCACTTTGTATGTTACAGATTGTGCATTTTTATTCTGAATTGTGAAAGTTGCACAAAGTTCATTTCCATCTTTTGTAAATGTAAGAATTTCTCCAGGTGATATTATTAGATAAGCATCTAAAAAATATATGAATAATTAGAATAATAAGAACTGAAATAATACTTATATATATATATATATATATATATATATATATATATATATATATATATATATATATATGTGCACATATAATTACAAAATAATGCTTTTTGAGATTCATATATTAGTATTATTATATGAAATTAAATAAATTTATGATTCAAGTTTTTACAAAAATTTAATTTCAAATATAAATAATGATTAATAATATATTTATTCCTATTGAAATAATATAACTTAAATCAAAAAAAATACTAAATACTTTTTGTTATAGTAAAAATAACACTTAATTATATAAATACATAGAGACAAATATGAAAGTACCTGAATTATTTTCAATATTATTTTTTAAAGTTATTTCTGTTAAAGGGGACCCATCAGCAAAATGTACCTAAAATAAATTTTATTACATTAAATTACAAAAATGTCATTTCTTTATTTGCAACTATCTATCTATATATCTATATCTATATCTATATATATATATATATATATATATATATATATATATATATATATATATATATATATATATATATAAAATAAAAAAGCTAATATCCATTAACTTATTACATCCATATTTTTGTTATTTTATTGTTTTTATGATAACAAAGTTATTTATACAGTGTCTCAAATGAAACTGAAAGATAGAAAAAAATAAATAAAAAAATGATAGTAAACAAGTAAATGTATGTTACAACCAGTCAGTCTCATTTAGGTCATCTTAATATTTTTTTAAAAATAAATCGAAGTCAGAATGTTTTTTTTTTAAATTACCTTAATTTTTCAAAATAAATTATATATAATCAAGTTGTAATAAAATTAGATATATTTTCAATCAAATTTATTCTTTTTATCTGTACACAATTTCCAATCAATAAAAAATAAATATGTTTAAATAACTAAAACTGATATATTTATAATAATATACCTTTTTATTGGTACCAGTTATACTGGACCCATCAGTAGATATTTCTTCATCAAATCTAGTTTCTGGAATAAAACTAAAAATATAATTATCTTGTCCACCCCAACAAGTTAAAGCCTGATCAAAATTTACATAATCTTTTATTGTGGTTTTATTTATATTTTTTATTTTTTGAACTGCCTTTGGAGGTAACCATGATTTAATTATTTTGAAAGCCGCTAAAAATTAACCAGTATATAAAGATATAAACATATTACATTAGAGTATAAATTTACCATTCAATATCCAAGGCATTTCAAAAATTAAGATATAATTAAGAAAATCTGGATAGTACTGTTTAAATAATCCTATTAAATATTTTGTGTATTCCATATCCATGTTAGATAAACCTGCATCAGCCATATCAAAAAATAGTGTTATTTGTTTTCCATGATCTAATCTACAATAATAAATTAATAATGCTGATATGAGTATAAACATTTTTTTTTTTTTGAAAAAATTAAATACAACCTTTCAAGACGTTCAAACCAATATACAACACAACGTTTTAACTGTTCAAAATCTTTCTGACCTTTGAAATGCTTTTTCGATTTAAAAATAAGTAAAGAACACCCATCCTTATCTCTGTTATATGAAAAAAATGATCCTTCTATTAAATAGTCCATTTTTACATTGTTTTCATTTATATCTATAAAATTAGAATATTGTCTTATATTTCAAATATGTATATGTGTGTGTATATTAAAAGCAATCTGATTAATAACAATGCAAACCAATATACTTTCTGTACATATTTATAAAGGAAATATCTAGCTTTTGCTTTATTGTTTTTACATTAAAAACAATTGCTAAACATATTTTTTAGTACTAATTACATATATATATATATATATATATATATATATATATATATATATATATATATATATATATATATATATATATATATACAAGAGGGTCGTTGGTAAGTATGGTACATTTATTTGTTTAATTTAATTAAATTTTTCAATTTAGTTTTTCTTACTTTTTATCATACTTATCAAACGACCCTCGTATATATAAATATATACATATATATATATATATATATAAAGAAACAATAGCCTTTTTCTATTCACTGCTGAATAAAGGACTCTCCTAAAACTTTTTACTTCCAACAGATCTATCCATAGGTTTCTTGGGTGTTTTTATATTAATGCATTTCCAATCAAGTGCACGTATGCAAGCATGTATATCTGTGTAAATGTTTCTGCATTCCTCGCCAATTCGTCTGATTAGTGTGAAGTATGACCAAGTACCAGTGAATGGTAACATTCAGTGAGGCTTTTGTTTAGTTATGAGCTGAATTAAGTTGATATGATGATGTTTGTTTCTACATACACATGCACATATTTATAAAGGTGTTCTAAAGAAATGTACTGACCATTTGTGCCAAATTCTTTTCTCCATTCACAAGTTTCCCACAGCATATTTAATGATTCTATCATGTTTAAATCATTATGAACCAAAAACCTTCTAAGCCAATCATCACTATTTTTTACTTTCGAAATATCATTTGGATGAAAAATATCTGTTTAATCCAATAATCATGAAAACAATTATTTCTTAAATAATATGTAAATTAAATATCAAAATGTCTCTGGGTGAATTACCTTCTTTTGCTAGTTGAACATCTTCTAATTTTTTACAAAATTGAAGTCTCAATTCTTCAATTTCTTCTTTAGTGGCTTGCATTTTGTATATATGTTAAAAATAAATATATGAATATTTTATAACATAAATTGACACCTTATATATACAAAGGTCAATTTGTTTCAAACAATTATATCTCTACTGTTATCGACTATTAATCAATGAGATACGCATATATAACCTTTCATTAATCTGACATTTAGTTTCACTCCTCATACACAATCAGTTATTTATATAATTAATTAATTGCAACCAACTTTTAATAATGAAATTAACTTAAAAAGTAATAATTTTACTTTCAAACTCATTGAAACTTAATTTTATGTAATTCTATTTTAACCTATTCTCAATAACTTACTCTGTTCATTTTTTGTTGATCAAAGTATACTATACACTTTTTTTCAATAAAATTAAAAATTTTGTGTGTATGCTATAAAGATTAAAATATAAATTATGAACATTATATATCTATTTTTTATTGTGTTTTATCAATATGAATACATATTTATGCAATGTTTAGTATCTAATTAAACTTATTTTATGATTGTAAAATACATGCTACAAGTGATTTCATTTGTTTGCTATAACTTTTTTCAAAAGTTAAATGCATTCATTATTTTTGTAATATTGTGATTTATTTATACTGAAATTGATTGTTGATTGCTTCATCTGCTTTTTGTATTTCTTTTGATTTTTTTAAATATTTGTAAAACAATTTTTAAATATAACTTTTTTGTACTTTTAATTTTCCAACTGAAAAAATGTTTTATTTTTTGAAAATTAAAAAATATATTTAAATAAGTAAACTAACCAACCAATACTTTCAGTTCTTTTTTATTATAGTTCCGACTTTTCCTTTTTTTTAAAAAAAACATTGTGTATAATAATGTTTAAATTTTTATATAATTACATTTGTAATTACAATTATTAAAAAATGTATGTTCCTTGATATTATACATTTAAAAACAAAAATTTAAAATTTCAATGAGATTAAAATTGTAAAAAATAACCAATGATACTAACACCAATAAATTTAAAAGAATTAGGACTTATAATAAGGATTTTTTTTATATTTATATAATGGAAATTTATATTCAAAAATCACAAATATACATTAAAGTTTTTAATAAAAGAAAGCTTACATCAATAAAATCAAATATTATTCTTATAACTATATATTGATAAAAATATTTTTCTTTCACTCATCCACAAATAAATATTAAGGGCAGTTTTAATCATTCCAAGATACACACGATTGCTTTTTATATATCCAATATTGCCATTCATTTGTATTATTTAAAAAATTGTATACAGTAAAAATACAATCAAATAGTGCAATTATATATTTATTATATCATAAAATGCAATTACTTTTGTACTTAGAAAAAAAATGGTAATGAACAATGAGTAAATAATACTAAAATTCAAAACATAAAAATACGAATAAACCAACTTTGAAGCTACTCTCTAGACATTTGTTCTTTTAGTTCAGTTGACTATTTCACATTATTATCTACTAATACTTTTGAACAAATATTTATATATTGTTATTGTTAACTTAGTGAAGAATTAAAGATCAACCAAATAATGAAAAACATGTTTTGTATACTGGTACTAAAATTATTACGAGATCATCTTATTTAAAAACTAAGAGACACCATCATTTGATCAATTTTCTAAACATTCATTTTTCTATTATATTAAGAACTGATCATTCTGACAAATTGAGGATTGATTCAAAAATTATCGTATATCTTGTCATTTTTACTTTTTTACATAAAAACACTTTACAATCTACTAGTTATAGAAATAATTAAAATCTATAATACTTTTATAAAATAATTTACATATGAACGTACAACCAAATTAAATATCAGTCGTTTCAGCTTCGAAGTCAGATTAGGTGAATTTTCACCCGAATAAAATAACATATTAAGAGAATATATACTCAAGGCAATGATAAACTATTTTTATATCTAGAAATAACATTTCGAATGTATGATGAAAATATAAATAAATATCACTGAATATAGTAATAATATTTGAAACAGATATCCAGTGATGCCATTATAAAAAGGTAAAAATACATTCGATCTAAATATCAATAAATTAAATAGTCTATTATAAAATCTTCATTAATGTTCTTCAGAACTATTTATTTTAAGCATCGGCACATCTGAAGTATTTTCAGTTACTACTTTTTCATTTCCCTGATTTGATGACTCATCATAACCTGAATCTGAACTGCTGTCACTAAATGACTTCACCTTAATTGATTCCGAAGAATTTTTTATAGCTGTATTTGAAACAGAGGTAGAAGTTTGATGGTTACTGCAAGGTTTCAAAAATCGTTGGTCCAGTAATAATTCTCCGGTTGGTCCAATAAAAATAGTTCCACAACAGATGTACTCTCTACATAAGAATAAATGGATTTATTTTGATTTTCAGACTAAATTATATACCAAAAAGATAATAATTTTATAATTTTAAATCTTTCACTAACTCATAATTTGCTTATTATTTTTGAATAGCATATAGTATAATCAAAATTAATTTCTTATTTCAATTAGTAATTGTACAAATATTGATAAATGTACAAACAAATTTTATAACAATATACAGAATATCTAGGATTATTTTAAAATCTTTTTCAAAACACAAAATTTATAAAATTATGAATTAAAATTTTTTTTTCTAATTCATATCTAGACAAAAACAATATTTAGCAATAATTGAATTTCTTGATTATACAGAGTTAATAGATTTAAGCAAATTTCACATATTTACATTTAATAATTTACCTTTTGTTCTAATTTACAGATCTGATATAATACATTAATAAATTCATAACTAAATCTTATTTTAATAAGCTAACAGCATCTAATATGCAGTATTTTTTTCTAAAAAAGTTCATGTTTTTATTTACCTTTTCCAAAATGTCATATCTAGAAAACTGCTTACTGAGAGTCCAGCTGTTTTAAGCCTACTTTTAGATACTTTCCGGCGACATTTTTTAATTTCTCCATCAGTGAGAGGTTCTGTATCACTAGAAAGAGGACTATTTGAACGACTTGGAGGACTACTAACATCTTCACTAGTTGTTTCATCAGAAAGAACAGGACTGGATTCACGTTGTTGTTGTATTAAACGACTGATGTGTTTATGTTTTTTTACGATTTTATCATTTGTATCAAGACTTCGTTCAATGTTGTTATCAGATGAATTATTTTGTTGAAGTTTGTTTTTTGTTTTAAATTTAATCATAGATTTCATTCCAGGCCCAGCACGTGCATCTACTACCTGTAAAATTAGTATGAAAATGTTTAATTATTGGTTTGAAATAATTTTTGCATTTAAAAAAATATTTACATGTCTCCAATTTCTTTGTGAACCAGCTGGAAGTTTCTTCCATCTCTTAACAAGTAATACACAAGCATTACATATTTCACCTTGACGCGGTGCTGCTAACTGGAAACACTGTAAAAAATCTTGTTCATATTTACGACTGTCAGTAAAACGAGAACTACTAGATTTCGCTTTACATATACAACAACCTGTTGAAGATCGATATACTTTTGGTTTGTGAAATGAAAACATTTTAAATTCTGTAAATAAAAATTATAAAATATTAATACATATCATATTCTGGAATTTTACTGCTATTAAATAATATATTAAAAATGAATCTTTTTGCATCATACATTATATATAATTACATACACACACACAAGAAATGTAAAAATGTTATATGTAAGGTACACAAATATTAATTAAAATATGTATCACTACATTAAATTTCACAATGTACACATACATAAATTAGTAAATAATTTTTGATGCACATAATTTAAATGTTTTATTCATAAACTAACATATGTTAGTAAGAATATCTGTAATAAATGAATTATTACTTTAAAAATGTAAATAAACACAAATTTTATAATACATTTTGCTATAAGTCAATGTTATAACTATTAAGAAGAGTTTACTGGAATAGACTAAATATTAGCTATTATGATTAATAGTAAAATAATAGTAACAATTAAAACTATATCTATATTTGAAATATAAATATTTAGTAACATATACATACATACATACATACATACATATATATATATATATATATATATATATATATATATATATATATAATGTATGTGTGTATTTATAAATTTTAAAATAACCTTTATACCTTTCAATCTTACTTTATTAAGAAAATTTTTATTATTGTATACTATAATAATAACAATAATAATTATAACAACAATAATGATAATAATAACAATAATGATGATCAATTGTAACAAATCTTTTACATTAATCGTAAATTTTTACATATTTACTCTTTTTAGAACGTTAAATGGTTACAAACTACATACATCAGAACAATTCTTAACTGATACTTTATATCATAAAACAATAGGATCTCTTTTTTCATATGTATGTAATAATATATTAAGTTTGAAAATGTGTAATTTTGGTTTTCAAATGTTGATAATTATAATTTCTTAAATATAATAACGAAAACAATATACGACATTAACATTACAAAGTGAAGTATTTTTGTAATCGGCTTCATCTAAACTTTCAGACATGCCTGATGAAATTTAAACGTGATACATTCATAGTGTATTAAAAATAAATTACAATTATCTTAAAATAAGTTAACAACGCTTTCATAGATTGATAAATATATTCTTTTTTTAAAATTTTACATTTAATTAATCAACATTTTGAAAATACTTACGCTATTAATGATGACACTAAAACCGACTGACGTGCAAAATATCACGGCCTCAAAACTGACAGGTTACTGCGCAGACATTAAGCGCACGCTTGGCGGCTTGACAGTGTTGTTAACTTTTAATTACAAATTTCAAATGAAAATAACAGAAACTTATAAAATGTTAGTATATAGTAATAGTTTGCTATTTAAAATTTGTATATATATATATATATATATATATATATATATATATATATATATATATATATATATATCTGTGTGTGTATATATATATATATATATATATATATATATATGTAGTAAATAGCATCTCCTCTTGTTATGCTGAAGAAACGCGTTCGATCCCTAATCGAAGATAAGAAAGACAAGGAGCTCTTTAATCTTAGAGAAAATGACTTAACGCATACAAACCCTGTATAAAGATCCTATGATCTAGAGTGTAGTAAATGTGACCAAATATTAATGAATGCTAACATTAATTGAGCTTTTCATTACTTTTTTTAAATTTAATATACATATATTAAGTGGGCTGATATAATTTGATATGATGATTATATATGTATACATTATATATATATATATATATATATATATATATATATATATATATATATATATATATATATATATATATATATATATATATATATATACATATATATATATATATATATATACATATACATATCAATACATATATATATATATATATATAAACAGAATTAAACAATATTTTTTATTAAGAAAAATTAGTATGAAAAGAGTGTAAAAAAATAAACTCCATATAACATGTAAACATCGTTAATGTCACTATCAATTTGAACATAAAACAGAGCACACGTGATAATAACAGATTAAAATGTGTAAAGCAGTAGAAATTTAATCTCTAATACCATGGCAATTCATAAAGCAAGGTATATAAATCTGAATTTTGAATTATATTAAAAAAATTATTATACATGTTATTTCCCTTTTAGGTTAAAAGAATACGAAGTTTTGTTAGATTCTGAAGAAATAAATCTAAAATCTCTCAAGCAACTTTGTTTTAATGGTAAGGGTAATATAACTACGAAATACTAATTATAACATTATTATTTGTAGGCATACCAGATGATCATGGTTATAGATGTGTATGTTGGAAGTTATTACTTAATTATTTACCACCGAATAAAGGATCCTGGAGTGAAGTTCTCAATCGTAAACGTGAATTGTACAGGCAGTTTATTGGTAATACTTTATATATTATAATAATAATAAATTTAACAATTCTTAATCTTTTGAAAAAATGATAAAGTTGTTCTTCATTTAGGTCATTCTTATATGTTACTATTATATTCATTTTCAATTTATATATTTGAGCTACTCTTTGAACTTTAGTTGCATTTTCTTATAAGATTACACAATATCTTTTGTGAATATATATATATATATATATATATATATATATATATATATATATATATATATATATATATATATATATATATATATATATATATAATGTGTGTGCGATTAATATAGTAATAAAGTATTGATTATATTTACTATTTCTAAAAATATTAAATTTGGGTACTGAAAAAATATATATTTTTAATATTAATATTTTAACATTGATATAAAAGTACTAGTGGAAGCTTTCTTTTAGATGAGATGATAGTAACACCTGGTGCTACAGAAGAAGATGGTGATGTAACTTTCATAGATCATCCTCTAAATATCAACCCTGAGAGTCAATGGCAAACGTTTTTTAAGGATAATGAAGTTTTACTTCAAATAGACAAAGATGTACGGCGATTATGCCCTGATATATCATTTTTTCAACAACCAACAGAATTTCCTTGTCAACAAGTTGTAAATAGTTATGGTGTAAAAAGATTACATAGAAGAGTACAACATACTGTACTCAAATCTGCAAATGTTGAAAGAAAAGGATTAGGTATGACAAAGGTACATATGAATAAATATATATATATGTAGATGTATATTTATTTTAATTATATTACATTTATATTTTAATAATTAAAAATGTAAGTTTCTGAATTATAATTTTATTGCTTTCTGATTAGTAGCAGGTAAGTGTATTTATTTCAAAAAAAAATGTTAGGCAACACAAAAATATATAGGCCAATTAAATAAATGTTTTATTTCCATTTTTTACTTTAGTGTTAGTAAAGATTTTTTTTAGATAGCCCTTTCAGTTAAAAAAGCTCAAGAAGATTATGCTCCTATGCCTGAAGGTATGGAAGCTCATTGGGAAGTAGTTGAAAGAATTTTATTTCTCTATGCAAAATTAAATCCTGGTCAGGGTTATGTTCAAGGTATGAATGAAATTATTGGTCCCATATATTTTACATTTGCTTCAGATCCTGATGACAGTTATCGAGGTAAAATGTTATAGTATAATATCTATCAAAGTATTATTTTATTTAATTTCATTATGTAATAGAATTTGCAGAGGCAGATAGCTTTTTCTGCTTTACCAATTTAATGGCAGAAATAAGAGATTTTTTTATTAAGAGTTTAGATGAAGCTGAATGTGGAATTAATAATATGATGTTGCGTTTGACACAAAAACTTAAATCAAGTGACCCTGATGTATGGATGCGTTTACATCAATTAGAATTGTGCCCACAGTACTATAGTTTTAGGTATAAAATAAATTGAGTTATTTTTATCATATTTTAATTATTATCCCTTAATGTACATTTTTATAGGTGGTTAACACTTCTATTGTCACAAGAGTTTCCTCTTCCTGATGTATTAAGGTTGTGGGATTCATTATTTGCTGATGAAAATCGATTTGATTTTCTAATATATGTATGCTGTGCCATGATAATGTAAGAATTTTTATGCATTTAAAATTATTTATCACATATGTTTAAATGTATTGATCAAATGATAAATTTTAATTTAGACTTGTACGGAGTCAGTTGTTGTCTGGTGATTTCCCAACCAATGTTAAGCTTCTACAAAATTTTCCTTCCATGGATATACAAATTGTGTTAAAAAAAGCAGCAGAATTGGCCAATAGAAATGTTTGACTTTTGAAAGTATGAATAAAATACTATATAGTTATCAATATATTTTTTCAACTCAGTATAGAAATATTTTTTTTTCATCTTTACTTGTAAATATTTTATTTATATTTTGTTTAAGTAAAATCAAGCATTTATTTTTTTTATATATATTTTTATGTATGCTAATTTCAAATTATTTTATATGCGAATTGTATGTCTATATTCAATATATTTTGAAATTCTCTTAGTTGTGTATTTAAGGGATATAAATGAGTAAAATGAATTTATGAATATTGATAAGAATTATTACAATTTATATAATATTTTAGAAACAGCTATAATTTTTTCCCCCAGATAATAGAAATATTGAAGTGATATTTGTTTATATTTTTATATAATTACCAAGATATTCAATTTTTTATATTTTTGAGTGAACAGACTTTTTTAAAAAAAATATTTATATTTTTTCAGAAAAAGTCAAAAAGGTGCCATATATTTGAAGATCTATTTTGATGGTAATTTTTTTGATTTGATGGTAAATTTGATGTTTTGTTACTTAATATATTGAAAATTAAATATCTTCAAAAACGTTGAAATACAATGATTGTGTGTGTATGCAAGTGAAGGAATGTTCCTATATCATCTTAAATAATATTGAATTGAATATTTTCACATTTTGATGACAAAAACAAAAAATAAGTTTTATACATTTTTTTTAATTGTGTAAAATGTATATTAATGCAATGTATATTTTTATGCTACTTTTGATTATTTACTTTATTTTCATTTTACACAAGTTCTTTCAATTTATATATGATTATACTATAAGTTTTTGTAAGTCTTTTCAGTTTTATTATATAATTAAACTATTTAAATATTAATTTTATAGTAATAAATAAATATGTGATAATAATATCTATTAATAAAAGTATATATCTTGTAGTAATTATTACTCTAATGAATTATAAAGCATGAAAATTGAACAATTTATTCTTTAGTATTTTAATTTTTCATTTGAACTTTTATTTTGTAATAGTTTGTTATCAAAAAGACATTTATATAATTATTTTTTAAATATATTTATAATATGTTGAGCTAAAAACATTTAGCATATGTTATAAATACATATAAAAGTTGTGAATGTATATTATGAATGTTTCTATGATATATAAGTATTACAGTGTATTTTTATAAATATATTAATAAAAGATGTAATTCTTCTGTGCAATTTGATTATAAATATAAAAATACATATACACACACTCCAAGGGGCTTCATTCCCTACTTGTTTTGCTCGGCGACCTCCAAACTTGCTTCTTTTTAACAATGTAAATAAGTTATAAAAAATAAAACTTTTAGAAAGGTATGTTAATACTTTTGTATAGAATATGTTGATTATAGATTGGTGGTCTGATGTGTATTCATATCTAACGCCACTACAATTAAAATTGTTTTGTCCAAAAAATCTGCCTGGCAATCTACTTCCATTTTTTATTAATTTTATTGTCATAAAATTTATACTCCAATAATTCTCGGGAAGTTGAGAAACGAAATTTCTCTATCTCTGTATTTATAAAATAGGTCCATCACAAAATTAATATTATTAATGTTTACATTACATTAACATGTACGATTACCTCCAAAGATTAACGATTGGAATTGCAGAGTGATGCATGTTAAAATTTTTACATCACTCTGCAATTGCAATCGTTAATCTTCGGAGGTAATCGTTCACAATTGGAGTAGATTAATGACATTAATTTTGCGATGGAATTATTTTATATATATATTTAAAAATAAATTTTAATAACTATTAATTATTAAATTTGCTTTAAGAACGGATATTTATGAACATATATTATTTACCTTTATATTAAAGCTAGTTATTATTTTAATTATAACTTTTTTTATAGAATATTGCAAGATTAAAATCTAAGGGTTCTAAATAAAATCTAAAGTTTAACTCATGGTTATCAGAGATATTTGAATAAAACAAATTTTCAATTTGTACAGAGACAATTTGAAGATGATTCCATTAATATGTACAATCTTGTTTCTTGATGTGAAAACAGAAATTTCAGTATAATTTTGTTAGTTGAACTATACTCATCTTTGAAATTTGAGATGATATCGAACAGAACTTTCCTGTAGACCTAATATATACGTGTGTATATATAAACATATATATATATATATATATATATATATATATATATATATATATATATATATATATATATATATATATATATATATATATGGAAGGGTATATATATATATATATATATATACAGGCCCGCTCCTTCCATATGTGTAATGTGCAATGCACGCGGGCGGCCGATTCCAAGAAAAACACTCGGTTGCCTTTAATTTTTAGATATGTGAAACAACATATTCTTTAAATTTGTCTAATCACATCAGCTCTTATGTAATATTTTGACCTGTTCAGCGTTACTTGATTATAGCGTTTAAGTACATATTACTGAGAGACCATTTTAGAATTCAAACATATACTATCATTGTATTTCTAACACATTTTTCTGAACATTTTGATTATTCTTCCCCTTGAAGTTAATAAATATCATTCAATAGTCTGTCATGGAAAAAAATGCAATTTGGGAATGGGGGCGGCCGATCCCCTTGGAGCGGGCCTGTGTGTGTGTTTATATATATATATATATATATATATATATATATATATATATATATATATATATTCATAGTATATATATATATATATATATATATATATATATATATTCATAAGTATATATATATATATAAATACATAATTAACTGGTACATTATTGGCATGCATCACCGCTTGTCATGCGGGAAATGTGCGTTCGATTCCCAGGCAGGAGAATACTTCGATTTCGAAGATTAAGCATGAGGTTGATAACCTCATCTTGTAAAAAAACTACTGTCGTGAAACTTTGATAAGAAAGGCTCTCTATTAAGGTGGCATTGTCAGAGACCCCAAGGATTACATATTATATTTATTATCAATTAAATATTTTTTTTTTAAATTTAACGACTTCAATGAATTATATCAATAAATTGCTAATGTTATCCATATGGCGATGACTTGTGTGCGTCAGTGGATATATATATATATATATATATATATATATATATATATATATATATATATATTAATTAAAAAATGATTGTATTATTAAGAAATAAATTTGATATTATTGATTTCTTGTGTTAAAAATGATTTAAATATTTTTAAATTATTGTTACGTCTATTATTTTACGCTATTTTTCTTTTAATTTATTGTTATACAATATTTAGATATGTTTGTACAACTTATTAAATAAATAATGTTTTTGTTTGCGAATAAATTTTTTGTAATAATTTAAAAGTAGTGGATTCTATTATTTAATGAAAAAATTCAAATAATATATAAAACATAATCTTAGCGCTGATTAGTTATATAGTCTATTACAATAATATTTGAATGTGTGTGTATGTGTATATATATATATATATATATATATATATATATATATATATATATATATATATATATATATATATTTAAATACTTTTTTCCCCTATATATTTGTGTTACAATGTATTTCTAGGATAAGTTGGTATAATGTTTAGCTAAACAATTAAAGTACATTGTGTAATTTAATCTTCTACGTGTATTTTATAAATCTAATCTGTTATAAAAATATTAATTCAAAATTAAATTTTAACTATTAAATCATACACGAAAAAACGACAAATGTCAAAGAACCCATTTGATATGTTTCATTCAGAAGCAGGTTTAACAAAACTTATTGTACCAAAAATATTTGAATATTTCTTAAGTGATTCAAATAAAACTGTCCAGAGCTGGAGTAATATAATTTTTGCAATTTTTTTTGTATAATAAATTATTGTATTTTAAAATTGTTTATATATATATATATATATATATATATATATATATATATATATAAAGTTTTCTAATGTACAATTTAGCTTCGTGAAGCCTTCTAACAATTCGCGTACTCATTTCCGATCCATCTCCATCCATAAACTCTCTTCTTATATCTCCCGCAGTTTTGAAATGATTTCTCGAAGATACCTTGATTAGGGCGTGATCTTGGCGGGCCGTTGATTTCCTTTTGGCTCCGGATCCCATGTTCCGATTAATAGAGCATGGTTTATGAATTTTTTAAAATTTCAGCTACGGACGATTTGCTGAATCCGATTTTATTAGCTATTTTATGAACACTTTAATTCTTTTTCGATAAAGCCAAAATATTAAGTTTATCTTCTTCGATCAGTTTTTCATATTTGCCATTTTTACAGTTATCACACTCTCTAATTTCATTTAAAATGTTATTTTTTTAACCACTTGTTACAGTATGAAAGAAATAGTGTCATTTATGTATGCTTGCATAAAAACAATGTAAACAGCAGGGACTTTGCCGTTTTATTAATTGAAACTGCTTGAAAAAACAATGTTGCCAGACTGTCCGAATTTCAGTGTCCACTACTGTATATATATAAATATATATATATATATATATATATATATATATATATATATATATATATATATATACTCGTATAAATTATTAGGTAAATTTAGTTTTAGATGTTCATAAATTATTATTTTTTTACGAAGACAACAATTGCATATATGTAAATTTAATCTGTATTTTTAATATTGTTCAATGAGGAAATTTTATATAATACCAATGTTGTAAATTATAAATATTCTGTATTTTTATTGAAGGTACAATGTAATATTTATATATATATATATTATAGACCAGAAGGCGGAAGGGAGATATTTGCCAACCTAATATATATATTTTTAACAAAATCCTTTTCTTTTCCCCCTCTTTCTATATATATCTATCTATCTGTCCGTCCACCCATTCGTCCTCTCTCTCTCTCTCTCTCTCTCTCTATCTCTATATATATATATATATATATATATATATATATATATATATATATATATTAGGTTGGCAAATATCTCCCTTCCTCCTTCTGGTCTTTTGAATTTCGCAGCTAAGTACAAAAAAAAAAAAAGCGGAAGGGAGATATGCCAACCTAATATATATATATATATATATATATATATATATATATATATATATATATATATATATATATATATTAAAAGGACGCATCTACTAAACTATTTTTAAAAACGTTTCGTACTTGATTTGTGCGGTATTTTAAATCAGTGCCTTGTGTTGTACGCGTATAATATTTAACTTTCTGTTTACGTTGTTAATTTTCAAAATGTTTCCATTGCGACAAAATGGCGGCATTTCAACCCTAAGAGGAACAGATATGATATTGTGTATGCTGTTCAATTTTCAATGTAGAATTAATTTGTGATATTTATGGTGATGTGTTGGAACTTCACAAATGTCAATGATTTTTTTTTAAAAAAAAAATGCCTAAGGTGGCATTGGCCTTTCTGATACACCTCGAAGTGAAAGAACAATCGAATTTGATAATGAGGCTTTAAAATCTTTCGTTGAGTTCGAGCCAAAATTGTCCATAGAAAAATTGTTACAACTTTGATCTCACAGATACCTGTGAGAAATTGGAAAAGTTCACAAAAAGAGGTAATGGATTTTATACGAATTGTGTTCGATCAACAAAGAACAAAGAATGATTTGCAGCTCGTTACTAACGAGGGAGAACATAGATCCATTTTGCAATAGGATTGTAACTGGAGACGAAAAATAGTTTCTCTACACCAATTTGAATTTAATTAAACAATGGCTTTCACCAAATCAAACTTCAGTTCCAACACCGAAGCCCAGTTTGACTCAAAAAAGTGTCTTGTGTGAGTTTGGTGGGATTTCCATGAGGTGATTCACTTTGAATTACAGAAAATTGAAGACACGATAACGGACGAAATATACTGTCAGCAGTTAGAAAAAATACGGCAGAAACTCTCAAAAAAACAATTTGCGTTGGTCAACAGGAATGGCGTCATCTTACAGCATGATAACACGAAACAACATGCTTATGTATTTCATTTCAAATACGTCATTATTTATAGGAATTCTTAATGTCACATATATATATATATATATATATATATATATATATATATATATATATGTGTGTGTGTGTGTGTGTGTGTGTGTGTGCATGTGTAAAAATGTTCCTTGTATTTTAAAAAATATTTATTAATTCCAAAGCAAATAAATGTATTAATAGTAATAATAATATTTTATAGCATAATATTGCAATATACAATAGATAACTAACTTTTTACAAAAAAATCATTATGCCAGTAATAGACTTTTTTAAATATTCAATAATTATTTATTTTTCAGTTGTGTTGCTTATAAGTGATTAGATGATTATTAATCAAATTTAAAAAATGAACATATGAACACTGTATTTCAAAGATGATAGCATAGCTGTCGAAATGCAGAAAAGTAGCAAAGAGTAAATAGCAATTAATTATTTTACCTTGTAGTGTTAAGGTATTGATTCCTTTGAAAAAGTTGAGTATTTGTTATTTGTCTATAGTGATTATAAATAATCATTATCAATATTTTTTCGAAGTAATTGAAATACTTCTGATAAAAATAATACATTAAAGCCGTCTCTGAAATCTATCATATATACGTAATAAATGAGCACGCAGGTCCAGTTAACCAAAACATCATAAATATCGGCGTCTACGAATGACCGTAACATCACAAATCCCCTAATTCCTTCGGTTCGGGCTGTGCCCACCATTCATGTCGGTGACGTCAAACACCTGTACCGCATAGTGCATATAATAAAAAATAATATGTTGTCTTTTCACGCAGGAAAGCGGTTCATATAAATCATAAAAGTTGTGGAGATGTCCGATTGTCCCAAAGCTAATACATCATACGCGTGGCGACAGAGCGGTTTAGATAAAAGGTGGTTTTCGAGGATCTTAGTTATTTGTTGTTCATAACCCTTTACTTTTCTTATCAATCGAAAAAAATATATACGGTGATTACTTTATAATAACAACTAATTTTATTTATAACAAAAATTTAATCATAATTTTAATATTACGTAGAAAACATTTATTTATTAATTTGTGAATTGTAATTTTATTCTCTATTACTATAATATTTGTATGAATAAATACTAGCATAGAATATATATATATATATATATATATATATATATATATATATATATATATATATATACATATACACGTTAAATGCTTTATTTCTATAAACGTTTGTGGATCTAACTATAATTTTATTTATTCTAAATATTATTTTTAAATTATATGAATAAAATAACTTATTATATTTTAAATTGGAAATGTATATTATGTACGTATATAGATGTACGTTTGGTTCATAATTTTACACTGGATTATTCTTATTTTCTAATAAGATCTACTACTTGACGTTCATGTAGACAATATATAACTCGTCAATGTAAAGCGGCGCCGACGCTCGACCTGCATACTTAATATTCTCCCGAATATAAATTCAATTGGACCGGTAGACGAGGGTCTCATTTGAATATGTCCGATTCCATGGCGGGCCGCAGGCGTACAAGCACACTTTTCGTATTTTAATTAATCCAGTCGAAATTCTATTTACATATTGTGTCAATTATAGATTTGTGTATCTTGCTTCTGCTTTTGAGTCAGATACACAACCACTATGAATCCTTTTCTGTATGAACATATAAGTCTTGATTAATCCTTTCATCTGTGAATTTTATTTGCATATATCTTTTATTATTTGCATTTATGAGTAGCGGCTGTTCAATTATCGAAAGGGATTTGTAATAAAAAGAACGTAAATTATAATATAAAATAACTTTCATAGAATAAAAAAGATAAAATAGAGAATTTTGTCATTTTTTTATTTCTTTTATTGATCAGCTGGGAACACGTATATATGTGCACACATACACACAAATATATATATATATATATATATATATATATATATATATATATATATACATATACATACATACTTTCAATAAATTATTTTCAATTAAAATGAAAATAATTTCTATACATAAAAAAGAATTCTAATCAAATTTAATTATATCTTAAAACATCTCTAGTGCATATTTTAAGCATTTCTATTACTGTTCTTAATATGGATGTTGAATTTTTTATATTGTCTTTTTTATATGAATTTCATTATTATATATAATTTCTACAATATTTTATTATATGACATATATATATATATATATATATATATATATATATATGTATATATATATATATATATATATATAAATAAATATATACATACACACCCGTCCCTCTATTTACGCGGGACTTTTTTTACGCGGTATTGATTTACGCGGCACTTTTTATATACGGTCAGATAGATTTCATTTTATATAATTTTTCATAGAATTTATTATATATCAGAATGACGCGAATTCTTACTTGAACGTATAAAAGCACGATATAAATATATAAAAGGTTGATTGTTTTGAATTACAGTAGCGATAGTGACACCGAATAAAATTTATCTACTTTTGTTTTCTAAAACGTCATTATTTTTCTGTTAAGCTATGTGAAATAAATATGTGTTTCTACAATTTTACTAACTTTTATTTCCAATATTTTTTCTATTTTACTGACAGACTCAATTTACGCGATTTTTATTCGCGTGAAACAAATCCACGTGGAACGGATACTCCGCGTAAATTGAAGGACAGATGTATATACATCAGTATTTACGCGATATTTTTATTCGACCGGATGAAACAAATCCACGTGGAACCCTCGATACTCTCCGACGAATAAATTGCATGACACGCGGTGATACTATACTGTACTATATAAATCGGTATATATATATATATATATATATATATACATATATATATATATATATATATAATCAATCGGGATAGAATTTGTTTCGTACCCGTTATAAACAATATTTAAATGTGGGAGTGTGAAAACAAATCTTAAAGTTCTAAAAACTTTAATAGATAGTATTTTCTTTAGAAAAAAAACTTGTGTAACACATTCATATTTATTATTTTTAATCATGATTCATAAATAACATCACGAGGGAAGCTTCTTATTACGAATGAATAAATTGTTTTAGAGTTAATTTTTAGATAATTTATAGTTTGTGTGATGAATATGATTGTATATAAAAGAAAAAAACTTTAGAATATTATTAAATTCGGAATTTACACTTTTCTATATTGTATGGTCTATAATAACATTATAATAATATGTATCACAGAATCTTTAATTATCGCTAAAGAAATAAATATAGCTCGTGGTTTCAGATTTTTTAAAAGTATTTATATATTTTTTAGTAGAATATAAATATTTTTCTTGACTTATAAAATACATTATAACTTGTTTGAACTATATACCTATATATATATATATAATATATATATATATATATATATATATATATATATATATATATATATATATATATAATCAACATTATCGGCTCCACATACTATTCCCAGTCTCTGGCTTCTCTGAATGCTAGCTCAATAGAGTCTTTCTTGTCAAAGTTTTTCGACAGTTGTTTTTTACAAGATGAGGTTGTCAGCCTCCTGCTTAACCCTCGAAAATGAGTAACTATATATATATATATATATATATATATATATATATATATATATATGTATGTATTTTTTTGTATAGATTTATTAAATTAATTTATCTTTTATTTAATTTATTCGAAGAAATTTAATTCATCATATGTGATATTAATCTTTACACTACATATATTTAAATAATGTTCAAGAGTTATATTTTGGCCATATGTGTATAAGCAGAATCAAATTGTGATTTAAAAACTGTTTGAAACTAAACATGAGAAATCACAACATAAAAAATTTTTAGAATTTTTGTTCCAGAATTTACTGGATTTCAATATATATATATATATATATATATATATATATATATATATATATATGTGTGTGTGTGTGTGTGTGTGTGTGTGTGTAGTTGGATTATTTATAAAAAAAAACTAAAGTGATGTTTTTATTATACAGTGCTTTAAACTATTATGTATTTATATACTTTTCAACTTGAAAGTGTGTGTTACATTTATTTGTAGGCGCATGTATATATATTTAAAAAGTTTGAAAACATTTTAGTAACTTCTGAGTTACTTGGATCGACTTAGGGCGTTTCCGGCGCTATAGTTGTCATGCCAACAACGAACTTGTAACGGTAACGCCCCGGCGTCGCAGTGTCGCTCAATCAAAACATTGCACAAGAATTTTCCTGTTACAATTAAGAATTTTAAACATTGTATGCTAAGGTAAATGTAGCATTTGTCTATATAATACATATATACATATATATATATATATATATATATATATATATATATATATATATATATATATATATATATGTGAGAAATATATATTTATTATAAACGTCTTTTTTAGTTAACTATATCACTTTTATTGTGTTATGTAAATTTATTTGTGATATTTGTTTGTATATTATTATAATTAATAATATTTTTTTGAATTAAATGCAATTTAGAAATAAATTATTTTGTAGAACATAGCATATGAAGTATGCAGAACAACATAAATACTTATAAAAAAATGTTTAATTTTGAAATTATTTTAATAAAAATATTGGTGGGAAACGTATTTTAACATTTGTGTTTCATACTTATTCAAATATAAACATTCATTATTTTAATATCCCAAACGTTGTGTATGAAAACATAAATAAATAATGTTTCACTAATATATATTTTTTTTAAAAATGTAATATGACAAACATTTTTTTTGTTAATGTATATTAATTTATCTGAAAAATAATTTTATTAATAAATTTGTTTGAAGTATTGTATTTGCATTGTGATATATAATGATTATATTGCATGCACATTTTTCGTTTTGTATAAAAATTTAAAAAATGTTAAATTTGATACGCGGATTATATTTGCTTTAAATGAAATAATATATATATATATATATATATATATATATATATATATATATATATACATGTGTGTGTGTGTGTAAATATTCAATTTAACAACAAAAAGAAAGTAGCGATATCGAAACAAAAAATGTTTATTTAACTTTTATATATAACAATATTATATGATACACAAAAAAAAACAATAATTATGAATATAAAGAATACAATGTAACTACTTTTATGATAATTATTTCTCAGAAATATAAAGTATAAAATATAATTTGATGTTAGAATAAATGTTTACAATGCCATTAGAGAATACCATATCGGTGTAAAGTTATTATTATACTTCTGCTCATTATGGCAATTAATGTAATATTTTATTATTATATATTTTTTTGTGAAATTCGTACCAATGAAATTATTTTCTAGATTTATAATTAACATATGATGTATTTGTTACTACATAGGTATATAGCTTTAATTTTCTAATTATATATTCAATTTATACATAAACAATTATGTTTATAAATCACATTCATATATATATATATATATATATATATATATATATATATATATGTGTGTGTGTGTGTGTGTGTGTGTGTGTTTTAAGTATGTATATTATTATACATGTGAACATTTGTAACTTAAATAACAATGCGTTCAATTTCAATATATATGAGAATGAACTGTTTTTATTACATATAGAACAGGTTAGTATGTAATTTTAATTGCATTCAAATATTATTTATGTGACAGTTAGTTATATCCATGGTTTAATGAATTAGCAGATACTATTAACGCCACTCTAATTTTCTTTCTACGAATTCTGTACCCAAGTACTGGAACAAAAAAAGGAAATTAAAATGTAATAAATGTTTTATTGATTTTTAATTGCTACGTGCTCACATACACTTGCAAACAGTTATTTGAACATAAACATTAATTCACGTATACGTTTGTGTAGATGTGTTTGTAAAGTGATAGTTCATTGTATAGTTACGACATTTAATTTACTGCCTTAAGATTATTATAGTATTTCATCATTGATTTTGCGACAAACGTATACAATTAAAATTTGTATGTATTGTATGCTACAGTATTTCTTGATGTATTTTCAATTATGGATTTATAGTGGATATTATTTCTTACATTTTAATTTTATATATATATATATATATATATATATATATATATATATATATATATATATATATAATATATTTTATATATATATATATATATATATATATATATATATATATATATATACACACACATACGATTTTTAACATTACCAAGTTCTTAGTTTATTACCATAAAAACAAATCATTGCATATTCCAGTTATGGAGATTAAATTGCCATTTTTAACTACTCCATATACCTTTCCTAGGTACATAAAGTTTCACCAGTGAAAAAAATTTTTTTTTAAATTTAACTCTTCTTAATTTCTATGATTAGAAACTGTTATTTAATTATAGTAAATATTTACAACCGTTGAAATTAAGTTTATTTATACAGTTTTGTTGTTATTTTTCTAATATTATTTATGAAAATCATTAATTAGTTTAATTGAATATTAAATCAATAACTTAGATTTATAATAATACGTCAAATTTATTTATTAATTGTTGATTATAGGAGTTAATAAATCCAAAATTTACTTTTTGAAGCTATGATCAATGATTTTTGTACAAAAGTATTTTTTTTATAATTAATTCTTAGTTTTATATATATTTTCATGTGTTAAGTAATAAAATATTGTTTATTTTTTTATTGATTATGTATATTATTTTTTTACCGATTTTGTAATGTTTGATTTTTTAAATTTAATAATAAACAGGTATTGTGGGTAATACAAATCAATTGAAGTATGTATAAGTAATAATTGGAGATGTTTTTAAATTATGTTTTATTAATTTTTTTAAATTTTAATTATATTTATTTATTTTAATATTTATCTATGATGATAGTAGTTTAGTATAATATTTATTTTAGAAACACATATTCAAAATAATTTGTTCAAAAGTGATGTCTGATATATATACAGTCATGTTCGTAAAAAAAGCGGTGTGGTTTTACTTTTTTATATTGGTAATTTTATATAACATAAGTAAAAATCAAGCAAGCAGCAACGACCATGCGGTCATTTGTTAGAGTGTACCTGGGTAGGTAATTACTCTAGCAGCGCAAATGTCTGAATGTCGCGTGGATAAGAAGGAAGCACAGAGGAGCCTATCTCGAATTCTAGTAGGACAAAGTGTTCCACTAGAACTGTTGCTTGACGTTTGACCAGAGGGAGCTTCAAGTCACCGAGTGACTTCTTGCTGGTCAAGTTTGAATTGAGTTGCGCGGACCTTTACGAGGAAACTCCAAGTGGATCAAGCAGACGGGGCCGCTTGTGCTTGGAGTATTCGTCGACAAGGTCGATCGTCCCTAACGCCCTAAGAAGGGGGTTGTCGCTACGTTCCGATCGATTGTATGCCCAGGCCGGACTCGCATACGTCATAATCGGTCGGATGTAGCTGAGGTAAAGCAAACGCTTTGACCTCCGCGATAACTTCGACTTCCTATTCAGTAGCGGGTATAGTCTGCAGAGTTGTGCCTGAGCCTTCGAGAGTACATAATCAGTATGACTCTTGAAGATCAGACCTCTGTCTAAACGACACCAAGGTACTTGAGCTCCTTTGCCCACTCCACATCGGTACCATTGAGCACGAGCGGGTCGGATTCACGGGTTTTCCGGTGTAGAGGAGGTCGAAAGAACACCACCACGCTCTTCTGCACGTTCACTCGGACCCTCCACGTTCTATAGAACGCTTCGAGCTCATCGAGATGAGATTGCAGCCGAGCGTGGATGCACCTCGGTTGCCATAACTGCGCTACGATTGCGACGTCGTCCGCAAAGAGGGCATATCGTTGATGTACAGGTTGAACAACACCGACCCTAAGACACTTCCCTGTGGAACGCCAGATGTTACAGGTCTATAAGTAAAAATAAAACAATATTTTAGCTATGTATTATAGATCTCAATCCAATTGAAAACTTCTGGGTTGATATTAAGAAAGTTGATACAAGAAGCCCGACCTCACAATAAGCATGAATTGAGGATGGAGGTAGAGTTGGTTTGGAAGGCAATTTCTCAAATAGTTACAAACAATTAATTGAGTCCCTGTTACGAAGGTGTTAGGCTATTTTAAAAAATAAAGGTCACGGAACAAAATACTAAATGCTGAAAATTAGCAACATAGTGAAAAACTTTAACTTGAAAGAGAAAACTCCTATACTGGTGTTTTAACTAACAGCCCAATATGTGTATATACATACTTTTTTAATTATTGAGTTTTTATCTTTTTATGATTTAAGATAATTATTATATTTTGTTTTGCGTATGAAAATATTATAATAAATTTTATATTTTCTTAGATTTTATATATGTATTCACTTTTATGGAATTTTGTAAATTAATCATTTATATATAAAACAGTCAAAAAATGATATTAAAAATTAATGAAAACGTAGCAGTGTTGAAATTGTACTTTCTCAAAAAATTCTAGGATAACATTTAATGAATGCAATAGAGTTCATAAATAAAAAAAAAATACATTCATTATATTTACAAAAAAATCAAAATATGTTTAAATTATGTATTTTATATATTATATATTAATCACTTTTATATTTACTTATATATATATATATATATATATATATATATATATATATATATATATATATATAATATTGAAACGCTTATGGAGCTATGTATAGGTACCTGTTACAATAATATTCAACGTTGATATATGTCTCGGCCACGCCTTATTGTGTACAAATCATCAGCTAAATGTTCTAATAATCGTTTAAATATTACGCGGATCGTCTTTGTGCTTCTTCGTTCGGTATTTGTTTTCATAAGGGTGAATTAATTATCAATAGTCATTTAAATCAGGTCTTTGTGTAGATTTATGTTCACTGACTGCAAGCTGGCTATCGTTATGTGTCATATTAAAAATAAAATATTGTGCTTTGGAACGAGTGGATTCTTTTTGCCAGCCGCATATTCTTGTAAATAAATGTTATGTTATGATAATATTTTCAATATATTTTTTTTACTATTTGGGTTAAGGGTGTGTATATATATATATATATATATATATATATATATATATATATACTAAAAATATATTTAATGTAAAATTTTATTGGTTGCAATAGCCGCATTTAATTATTTTTTCGAATTTTTATTTAATTACTTATATTCGAAAATGTTTAGGTGTCATTAATACAATTGTTTAACATTTCGTTTCTAAATTCACAAATTATACACAAATCGTTCAAAAGAAAATTAATTAATTATAGATATCTAAATATATATTAGGTAACTATTTAAGTAAATTTACAATGACTTAAACAGGACATTTATAATAGTATTTTAAAAGTTATTTCGCTTTTTTATATGTTTTAATCAATTAAATCAATATCGAAATATTCATTAAAATACATGTAATAAAAATAGTACAAGGTAATGATTATAAAGTTCTTTTAATGATTAGAAAAATAACATGTATTTTTTTAATAATTAATAATCTTATATTGACTTTTGTTGAAGATTTCTGTTCATCGAGGGGGAAATAATAATCATTGAAAAAAGTAATTCAACCCTCAATACTTTCTGATTGCTGTTAAGAAATCAATGGTATAAAAATGCATAGGTGTAAAAGTATTTTTTTGTCTGAGAATATAAAACCGATGGATATTCTTGTACGAAAGATGTCTGTTTGTAATGCAAATTAATCACTTTTAAAAATATACTTGACGTTCTTGCGGTTTTAATTTTTTATTTCCTTATACTCGTATATATATATATATATATATAATATATATATATATATATATATATATATATATATATATATATTTGTATGTATATGGTATTTATTATTATAAAAAATTAATAATTGTATATATGCTTTGTTTATATTTTATGACATGTTTTGTTACTCAAAAATAATAACATATTCATTCATAAAATAAATAAATATAAAAAATTATAATAATTGTTTAATTTGTAAGCCCTTATTGATTTGTAGCAATTTGAGGACCTGTCATTCTGCATGTTCAATGTCACCCTCTATTCGCCTTTGATCGTACGACACAATACGCATAAAGATTTACATTTCACACGTATACAGAGGCAATATTTACATCACAAATTTTTATACAATTACAACATGTACGCGCACATCTGATGTGTTTCATAGTAGATATTTACACTTTCTCGTTGCTTATTTGAAGTGTATGTAAGGGGGACAGTATCAAAATTATGTAAATCGAACCTATACAAATGCATATGTGTGAGTACATGCATATGCATATATATATATATATATATATATATATATATATATATATATTGTATAAATTAATATATTGTTATTGTATTTTTTAAAAAAAATTATAAATTTTATATAATCAATGGCGAATATTGTAAAAGTTTATGAAGTTATTTTGAAAACATATAGATTGTTATAGTCTATACTTTTATTAAGGGGTTATACGCACTTGCGAGGCGCAAAAACGACGTTTTTTTAGGAATTTTTTTTAGAAACAATATTTATTTTGCAATTACAAATTATGGTTATTTGAATAGATCCTACTTTCAAGAATAAAATAACATGTCGATCATAAAAAAATATTGAAGTGCACCGCTCCTGCAGACGATGTCCCGAACGACCTCCAAAAAAAGGCGTTTGGCGGTGATCTCCATATCGGCGGTTTGGATTATTTGAAATCAAAAAATATGGTCAATTCTTTTAAAGGATAGATTAATGCAGGTATTGAACGAAGGAATAATAAAAATTTTCATTTTTGACAAAATGGCGTCTACTTGAAAAAATTTTTCGTTTTTTACTAAAATTTTCGCTCCAAATTGTTTAAAAAAAATAGTAATAATTTTTGTAAACCTTATTCCTTCGTTCAATACCTGAGGAATATATTTGAGAAGATTGTGTGAAAATTTGAGACCGATCGGTTCAGCCATTTCTGAGATATTGAGATCACCGACTATGAAAACACCGTTTTGAGATAAATGCGTTTGAAGTTTCGGAAGTAGTTTACACATAGTTAAAATTTTTTTACAAATTCAGGTGTATGTCCGAAAATATTTATCGGATTTACTTCAAATTTTCAGAGAATATACTCAAATATATGTGCATTCCGAAAATGCAAAAAAATCGATTTTTTGAAATTTCTAAGTGCGTATAACCCCTTAATAGATATGCATGTAGTATAAGTGTTCTTCTATGTTTATTACCTTAATGTTGAAATCTACTTTCAAAGAAAGATGGTTTTAAACACAAGAGATATATTTTAATACTTTATATTGGAATCTTAACTAACTTTTATTAAAAAATTAACAAATAAAATACATGCATACAAAATTATTTCTTTTGTCGAATATCCAGATTGAAATATGATAATTAAGTTGAATTATTCACTGTGTTTTTCTTAATCTTGATTTCAAAAGCCACAATGAAAAATTGTTATAGTTTGCTTTCGATTAATTTTAATTATGAATGCCTGCATTTTACTTTTAAGAAAATATCGTTTTAACATTACTCATTTATTTTGTAATTACCCAATATTTATATAAAGTAATGATTACAATATTTATAGCTTTCAAAAATAATGAAATATTAATTTTTATTTTTAATTAACATATTATTTGACAGCCACGAATATTTCGTTTTCAGTTCTTCTTGTCATCTCCATTATACTTTATTTTTTAATTAGGATACTTATCCACGTATTTCCAATTATTTGAAATTATTCTGAATCTAACTATTATAGTTATTTATTAGAATTGTTTAGTATAGAACTTTTATTGATACAAATGACGATCGTTAAGGGGGTATTCTAGTCTAGAATTTCGAAAAAATCGATTTTTTGCATATTTTCAATGTTTAGACCTTTAAGAATAGGTCCTTAAGAGGATTTTTCGAAATTCGAATTATTTTCGGAGTTATAGCTATTTTTGTGACGCGCCAACCAATCCGGTCTAAACTCGACTCCAAACTTTAAACGCGTTTTTCTCGAAACTACTTTTTTCGACACGGTTGACGTGATATCTCAAGTTCTAATGGACCGATTTACTTGAAATTTGGTACAGAGCTTCTCAATATAACAGTGATTGCCCCCGCCTAGGATTTTTTGAAAATTTTGTTTTTTACTATTTTTAAAAAATTCCGAAAGTTGAAAAAATAGGGCAAAAAATGACTGTTTTTCACACTGCCGCCATTTTGCGAATTTTTTTTTTAAATTTCCCTAGGCGGGGATACTACTACAACCTTTTTTTTTAATAATTTCAAAATTTTTTGTTTCATCTGACCGAAAGGGTTGGAACCACGTCAACCAAGAGACACCTTTTTTTTTCGAGCCCCCACTTTGCCAGCCTGTACCTTTTTCAATTTTGAATTTTTTGTTTTTAATAATACTTTTTTATACTCTTAAAATGTCAATAAATAACTGATAAAAATGGATAGTAAAAATATTTGTTGTTTTTTTTATAGCGCCCGAAAAAACATCTAAAATTCGTGCGTCTAGACTAGAATACCCCCTTAACAAATTCTTGAAGAATTTAGACTAAGTCCAGTGTAATATTTATCCGCAACGAATAATGAAAACATTCGAGAAAAATTCGCAAATAAAATGTTATATACGATTATGTATGGTGACATTTAATTTGATATAGATTTTTTCATTAGTAAAAAAAATAATTTAACTTTTTTATAAGTAATATAAAAATGTTTGTTATTCTTAATAACTTTTACATTTTTTAATAATTTTGTTTTTATTTGCTATATATTATAAAATATTAAATAACTTCAATAATATTTGTTAAACATCTATCTATATATTCAAGCAAATTAATTATTTCTTATTTTATAAAATTACCTAAAATAAATATTTTAATTAAAATAATGATTATTACTGTCATCCATCAATGATGAATGCTTGATTTTCACGTAAGTGTCACGTTATTGGCGTTTCCGTCAACGTTAACATCATTCATTTCTAGTATAACATTGGTTCGTATATAGTCGGTATTATAATTCGAAAGGGTGAGGTGATAGGGAGACTACCGAACGCGGGCAATGAAATTAACCGCCTGCGATCCTGTGCTCGGTGGTGCAGACAATTCTGTTAGCATTTACTGGCTGCGATGAAGCAACCCTTAGCTAGAGCAGTCACCCCTAGCATCTTTGTCTGTTAGCGTTGGATATGCCTCATTTTACGTCTAAAATTACAGCGATTCTAATGTAGATATTGATATAAAAAACTTTAATTTTTATATCAAAACAACGTATTCGTATTTTTGTTTATATATATATATATATATATATATATATATATATATATATATATACATATGTGTGTGTATGTACATATAAAAATATGATAAAAAGTGTTTTTTTAGTTTAGATAGAACTTTCAATAGGGATTCAATTTAAAGTTCTATCACGCTTAAAAAATATCCGTTATATATATATATATATATATATATATATATATATATATATATATATATATATATATGTTATGTAGCTATATGTAGTATATTTTTGTGAGTCACAAAATCGCGAGCTGTCGTTATATGCTCGAACAAAGATTAAACATTCTACAAAGAGTTTAAAAAGCTGCTTGAAAATCACAATTTACGGATTACTCTAGAGAACTTTAGGAAAATAAGAATGAAACAATGTGATGTCGTCAACTTACTGAAAATGAATGAAACCGACTGCTAATGTGGTTTAGCCAAGCGATAAATCTGCTTTATTGCAGCAGTTCGCTGGCTTGATACAAACGGCTGGACCCTTGCTTGAAGTCTAATTCAGTTAGACGGACGTTTTAGAGTTTAAGGAAGAGGTCACTGTCGTTGCAGGTTAAATTATTTAATTGTTTTATGCTTTGTGTTCAGTTCAAGCAGACAAATCGTGAGTTGAGCACTGAAGACAACTATTTAGTTTGTAAAAGAAGTCACAGTGAAACTTAGTTTTAGCGAAAGATTATTATTTTACATTTTTTTTAGGATTTAAAAAAAATGTAAAACTGATGTTTACTGATTTTATCTTGATAGCAATTATCAAAATTCTTGATTTTTCACATTTTAAATATTCCTTTATATATATATATATATATATATATATATATATATATATATATATATATATATATATTATTTTACTTTAATCGTTTATATATTATTATATATATATATATATATATATATATATATATATATGTTATAAAAATGTAGGTATTATTGTCATTGATATTATTACTAAATAATTTACAAATTAATATTTTTCATTCAATGAAATTTAATTTGGATATTGTTGAATAAATATTTGTAAAATGAAATTAAAATTATTATTGTGTGAAGATAACTAAGCCAATATGATATATGTACGACCTAATAATAGTAATCGATTCTGTCAAGCGTTTAATTAGGAAGTGTGAAAGATGCATTAATTTGAGAACTAAATTAATTACCATTACATATGACAGACGTACATTTCAGTTCAGTAATGAATAATGTAAGTAAAGAGTTAATAGAACACAAAGTATCTTAATTTAAGAACACAAAGCTTGACCGAATTTTTTAACGAATTATTTTTATTAATATTTATATATATATATAGATATATATATATATATATATATATATATTATAAGTTTTTATAATCGTAAATTAAAACATTATTTTTATTAATATGGTATGAATGAAAATTATGATATTTGTTCAGACTTTTATGATTATATGTTGAATATAAAATTACAATATTTTTTTATTAGTTATTGAAATATTTCTTATTTTTTAAAAAATTTTAGATTTATATATATTTTTATAGTCTGCTTTTTAATACTAATTTGTATGTATTGTTAAATAATGTGGAAATTTATTTTTGCAAATAAATAATAATATAAAGATTTAGAATTGTGTATCAAAAATTATAAACCAATGTCTGTGCAATTTCCAAAAAAACTACCCAATCGGTACATACATATACATAATTTACATATATATATATATATATATATATATATATATATATATATATATATACATATACATATATATATATATATATATACATATACATATATATGTATATATATATATATATATATATATATATATATATATATATATATATATATATATATATATATATATATATATATATATATATATATATACATATATATATATATATATATATATATATATATATATATATATATATATATATATATATATATATATATATCGAGTGTTGAGTATGATATATACCGATAACCTCATTTTTATATAATATATACCATTGTCGAGTTATATGAAGGGACAACCTCAGTAAATATACCTGTCGAGAAATAAACACCGAATAAAAAAAGCTTCACCAATCCACCTGGTCAGCGTGGTGAATATGACCAAATACCAGTGAATGTTAGCATTCATTGAGGCTTTCATCCAGTAGTGGATTGATATGGGCTTTATGATGTGATGTGATGATATATATATATGTATATATATATATATATATATATATATATATATAAACCAGGGCATTCCGCCCCCCATTTACTTCACTTGTCAACCCCCGAACTTGCTTCTGTTTAACAATGTGAATAAGTTATAAAAAATAAATATATAGAAAGCTATGTTAAAGCTTCTATGTAGAAGATGTTTATTATAGATTGGTAATCTGATAAGCATGCAAATCTAATTCCAGCACAACTGAAATTTGTTTTGTCTGAAAAACTATCTGAAAAGTCTACCTGATAATCTCTCTTTTTTCATTTTTTTGGCAATTTTAATGTCATAAAATTTATACTTCGGAAATAATCGCAAAACTTTAAGAAGTTCGAAAAGAAAATTCTCTAACTGTTTATATATCAAATAGTTCCATCAAAAAATTAATATTATTAATGCTCACGCTACTCCGAACGTAAACAATTACCTCCGAAGATTAACGATTGCAATTGCGGAGTGATGTGAGTGCATTGAAATTTTAATTTCGCGATGGAACTATTTTATATATAGAAAAATTATATATATATATATATATATATATATATATATATATATATATATATATTTACAATAATATAATGAACATATAAACAAAACTATGAATCTGTATAGATGCTAAGATCATTTCTCAAAGATGTTGTGTTGAACTTCTGAACCTGACTGCCTAAATCAAGCGAGCAAGTCATGTGTGATTATTGTCGAATATTTCAAAGCAGAGTGGCCTTTGATATCAACAACCACACACACAGAAATAGTCAGCAAAAAACAACACTGAAATGAACAATGCGACTATCGCATTCATGAAAAATTCCCCAAACAATTCTCTACATATATAAGCATGCGTATGTTCTATGTATGGAGAGAATAAGCACAGTGACAGCTCGAAAGAAATTAATTCTTTCTCACGCCTGCAGGTTAGAAATTTAAATAAATAAATCTGTTTATATATATATATATATATATATATATATATATATATATATATGTGTGTGTGTGTGTGTGTGTGTGTGTGTGTGTGTGTGTGTATGTGTGAAAATATGTATGTATGTTACATGTAGTAATATATTCAATAAACATTAATGAATACGTCATCAAATATTTTTGTACTTTTTGGGTTATTTGGTTAAAAATATGTTTTATTATAATTAAAAAATGAATTGTTTATATTGTACATTGTTTAAGGGGTTATACGCACTTGCGAGGCGCAAAAACGACGTTTTTTTAGGAATTTTTTTTAGAAACAGTATTTATTTTGCAATTACAAATTATGGTTATTTGAATAGATCCTACTTTCAAGAATAAAATAACATGTCGATCATAAAAAAATATTGAAGTGCACCGCTCCTGCAGACGATGTCCCGAACGACCTCCAAAAAAAGGCGCTTGGCGGTGATCTCCATATCGGCGGTTTGGATTATTTGAAATCAAAAAATATGGTCAATTCTTTTAAAGGATAGATTAATGCAGGTATTGAACGAAGGAATAATAAAAATTTTCATTTTTGACAAAATGGCGTCTACTTGAAAAAAATTTTTCGTTTTTTACTAAAATTTTCGCTCCAAATTGTTTTAAAAAAATAGTAATAATTTTTGTAAACCTTATTCCTTCCTTCAATACCTGAGGAATATATTTGAAAAGATTGTGTGAAAATTTGAGACCGATCGGTTCAGCCATTTCTGAGATATCGAGATCACCGACTATGAAAACACCGTTTTGAGATAAACGCGTTTGAAGTTTCGGAAGTAGTTTACACATAGTTAAAAAAATTTTACAAATTCAGGTGTATGTCCGAAAATATTTATCGGATTTACTTCAAATTTTCAGAGAATATACTCAAATATATGTGCATTCCGAAAATGCAAAAAAAAATCGATTTTTTGAAATTTCTAACTGCGTATAACCCCTTAAATTATATAAGAGTAATGTTTTATTATTCCTAATATACTTCTCAATCTATTCTGTAATTTAAGTAGAAGTAATAATTACTGATTTTTTAAACTGTGTAATGATAACAATTAAGAGTAGTTATTAAGTAATAGAAAAAAAAGTTTAATATATTTAGTGAAATCGTTAACTGATTATCAAAGTTGAAAATCACATTTATTGTATTATATAATCGCGAAATATGACAATACAATTTTAACAAAAAGAATTTTAACAAAAAATCTCTGACGTTGATATCATCGCCATCGAAATGCAATCAGCCGATTATTTTTATAAACAAAAATTGAACAATAAGTGATTATTGAACACTTCGTAACCATTGTGGTATTGGAGATAAAAATACATTGCATTAAAATGGCTATAAAAACTATTCGTTTAGGTCTTTTCAAATTAAATAGTCTAAATTGTACGATACAAAAATCTAATGAAAACATTTAAGGATTTTTATTATTGGAATCTCTACCATAGGATTTATTATCCTAAATATTTTTATTACAAATATTATTATTATTATTTTACTGATTTCTCAATATGAATATTTATAATTTTGTAATTAATTAGTAATTATAAATGATATTTAATTAAATCAAATTTAGTATATTTGTAATTGATATGTAGATAAACTTGATTAAATGCATTTAAGTAGTAAATATGTATTTATTAAATATGAAATTTATGTATTAAATTTGTATGTATGTATATGTATTTATATATGTGCTTTAAATATCAGATTCATAGATTATACATATATTTCCATATACACTACCCTGTGCACATGTTTCTTTTTAATAAAACACAAATCTAGGCGTCACATTTGGATGACCATATATATATATATATATATATATATATATATATATATATATATATATAATATCAATAAAAATAGTGATTGTTTTTGATACTAAATGTTTTGAAATTTAAATATTATATTCATTTTTAAAATTTATTAACTTAGTTAAATTTTATAAATTTTGATCAAATAATATAATATTTTTTATATAGAAAAGAATAATTGATATGATAGTTTTCTTTCTTCCTTTATCGATTACTTTGAAATAAAAATTTCGATTTTATATAAACTAACGAAACTAAGACGCAACTTCCAATTTCTCGATGAACAAACAACATTTATATTTCTATTTTCATCGACAAAAAATATCAAATATAATATCATCTATTCGAAGCATCAAAAAAATAATTCAAAGAAGACATTGTGTATTTATCATAAGCCTCTCGTCTGTGGCCCCGATGGACATACACAACACATACTCTGAGTTCATGATAAATGTGTTTCTATTTGCTGTCAAAACCGAACGATGACTTGTCAGATTGTTGAGGAATCGTCTCAGCTGTCTTATGTGGCCCGCGCACAGAGTTGGCTTTCGTTCATCACGCACGTTTATATTCTTTCCGAGAAAGGATCACTCGACGCATCATTAGTCATATTTACTTGCACATTGTTTACCTACATATTAAGTGGAGGCTCGTTCGTTTAATCCGTTTTAAGTAAGGTGTTTGTATAGTTTCGGTGAGCCGATTAAGATTTTAATAGTTCATGATTATCGGCATCGTCCGATCAATCGATTATTGAAAATATTCTATTATATTAATATTTAGATTAAATATTCCTACCTAAAATGTAAGTACTATGCATTTTTTAAAGATTGAAGTGAAGAAAATTTTATTTTCTTTACTTGAGTATTTAATTAAAATGTATATTTAAAGATAGAAAAATGATTATTAAAGATTTTTTTCGGAAAAAAATAAACCAATAGTAGTTTCATAAAATCTAATATCTTATATCGAAATATATTTATTTATTATTTTCTTACTCTCTAGTATATGTTGAAAGTTCAATATATATATATATATATATATATATATATATATATATATATATATATATATATATATATAAGTGTATATTTGTAAAAGATGTATGTATACATACGCTTGTATTTACATTTCGAATTCGATCGAATGTAAATTAGATTAATTAGATAAAACTACAAGCTTTCCTCTGTTGTGCGATACATAAAAGTTCTCACCCTCGCTTTTTGCTCGTGACCGGATTGACGAACAAAGAAATGCTACGATAGGTAATGCAGTTATTTTCTGTAGAGAAACGAATGGACACCAGTAGATTTGAACTAGCAATTGATTGTTGATAGTCCCTAGGGACGAAAAAACCTTCGGGTTTTACTTTCGTACAATAAACTAAATCGTACTATACAAATACGTCAACTGAATTTATTGCTCTTATATAGTTTTTCCTTAAATATATATAAACTATAAATAAATACTTACTTAGAAAATATACTTTTTCATATTATTTTTTACATTCTTATTTATATTAATCTTTAAAAATTTATGAATTAAATTGTAATAAAAAATATATATTGTAAGTTATTTTATTAAAATATAAATTCCATGTATGTATGTACTTATATATATATATATATATATATATATATATATATATATATATATATATATAGGGTCATCCAAATGTGACGCCTAGATTTGTGTTTTATTAAAAAGAAACATGTGAATAGTTTCTTTTTAATAAAATACAAATCTAGGCGTCGCATTTGGATGACCCTATATATGTGTGTATGTACATGTACAATATTATATAGTTTTCACTAAAATTATATATTGTTTCACTTCATTTCAAAAAGTGATCATCAGCAATAAAAAAAAAAAAAATACGATTTAGTAAAGAGGAATAATTGGATCATTGTAAATAAATCATAAAAATACTGATTTTTCTAATGAAAGTAGTTATGTAATAAATTATTTTAGTGTATATTTAATTTTATAAAATTATTTCATTTTATTTATAGATTTCAATTAAGTGAGTTTGCATATTGTTATTATAAGTGAAATATGGAATTTTATGAATTGATAAACAAAATTGTTTTGTTAATAGAAGTATGCAATCACATATTTAATTTTAATTAATTATTTATACAATATATATTTTTTTTAATATTATGATACAAAAGATATAAAACTGTCAAATAATGCAATAAAATTTGATATCTTTGGTAAATTATATAATAAGTTAATTCTTGCACACAAAATATATTCAATTTCATAAAAATTATATATGATTAAGATTTAAAAAAAATAAAATACTTATTATTATAGATTTCTCATTTGTTTATTTTTCAGTGAATCAAGAAAAAATATTCATATATATATATATATATATATATATATATATATATATATATATATATATATATATATATATATATATATATATATATATTAAAAAATGTTGATATATTAAACGCGTGTGTAGGTATATTGTTTCCTCGGGGTAGTAAAAGATCCAGGCAAATGGATGGATACGTACCGTCACGTCTGGCGTGCTAAACGAATCGAAAGTAATGCGTACAATTGCGTCCCCAGGGAAGCTCTGCGCCCTCGTCGCATCCACAAAAATACAAATTCCGCGAGTTATGCGGGTTGCGCACTGAATATAGATTTGTCAGCGTCTGTGCGTGTTTTTTTGTTTGTGTGTAGGCAATGGGCGTAGGTATGATACATACATGCATGTGCAAAATCTTGTTTCGATAAGTTTTTCTTTATAACATAGATTCTGCGTTAAATATATAAATTATATATAGTTCATTCCATATATATATATATATATATATATATATATATATATATATATATATATATATATATTATATTGTAGAATTTATATAAAAATATTTGTTATTAAAATTGTTTATTTTTTTATCTATGATTTAGTTGTTATACTGTATTTTTCTCTTTTCTTTTTTTCATCATTAAATCATTATTTTTTAAATTTTTCTTATCGGAGACTTAAGAAAAGTGATACAAGAGTGAAATTAGAATAAAACAGATCAATACATTACGTTTACTAATAATGACAATTGGAGAGTTTAAAAATAAAAAAAGTATTTCAATCAGAGTTTTTAGTTAATATAAATAAGATTCATTTCTTCATTTAGCATTACTTATTAAATATTTATTTGTAAATAAAAACATACAAATTTTGTTAACAAATTCTGACAATGTTTTTATATCTTGTATGATAATTTTAAGTTTGATTTTCCTGAAAAAAGTTTGTTTTATGTGTATATTATTTTTTATAATAACTGTTTATCAACAAGATAGAACATGTTTTATGAAATGTTCAAATACTTTTGTTCATGGAAAAATTTGTTTTTGGATTCATTTTTAAATTTTCAATTAATTATTTATTAACTTTTCTAATTAAGAAAGAAAAAAGCATTTAATTGTGATTAATATTTTAATTTTATTATTAATTTATGCATTTTTATAAGAATTTTGATCAGTTTCTTTGTTGATCCAATATATATATATATATAGATTTTTGACATTTATATATATATATATATATATATATATATATATATATATATATATATATACACATACACATATGTTTTTATATATGTATATTTTAGTATGTAAAATAATAATTTTTTCCTGTATTTCTTAAACAAATAGAAAAATAATCGAATTGTTTAAAAAAAATTATATATGTATTCCTTCGTTGAGTTTTACAATATTTTTTTTAAAAAAACGTTCTATTGAATTTTATATATCATCATTAGATTCTTTTTGAAATGAAGGTTCTTCTAAAACTTTTCCACTTCTAGCGATTCAATGCCTTTATTTTCCATTTCGCAGGGACGAATTTTCTTCTTCTATCTCATCTATCAATGGGTTTCTCCTGATTTTTTTTATATTTCTAGTTTCTCAATCAATATTTTTTTTCTCCATTGGTAATCTACTCTTATTGCCATTTGAATGGCACATTTCCATTAAAAACTTTTTACTTTTGTATAGAGTATGTAATTTTGATTTTTTTTTAAATCCACTCCTTTCTCTTTTTGTCTCTACTGTTATTTCTAATATGCGTCTTTTGAAGCTGTTTGGAATCGTTGAATTATTTTGGAATTTAAGACTCATGTTTTGCATTATATACATATATATATATATATATATATACATACATATACATATATACATATATATACATACATATACATATATATATATATATATATATATATATATATATATATACGAGGGTCGTTTGATGAGTATGGTAAATGTATTTATTGTTTAATTTAATTAATTAAATTAAATTTTTCAATTTAGTTTTTCTTACTTTTTTACCACACTTATCAAATGACTCTCGTACATATATATATATATATATATATATATATATATATATATATATATATATGTATGTGTGTGTGTTTATGTGTACATATTAGAATTTGGAAGAGTACTTTTTGTAATATATTTATTATTTAATAATATATAAAATCAATCAAATTTTGTAAGAATAAAAAATGTGTTTTTTTATTAAGTTTTATAATAAAATTGAAAAGTATATTCCTGTAAATGGCATGTATTTCATACATGTATATATATATATATATACTTTTATTTAAATTATTGATTTATTAAACTACCATCGTCTATTCATACAGTAACTATTTTCCTCTGTGTTATTTCGAACACTTAAAAACGTAAGAGCACGCTTTTTATTTCACATACACACATATATACGATGTACACAATACTCGTTTAACGAATGGCAACCGCACAAAACTCCGCTATGATTATATCATCAGTAATTTTCTCAGCGAGATATTACTTCCGTGAAGAGCCCTTAGCATCCTATCTTGTCCTTCGTCTAAATAGAAATTGCCGTACATTGTTGTGGACTTGAGTAATTTGTCAAATTTACAGCACAATGCACTTGTTATTTAGTATACTTTGTTCTCCTGTACACTATTTTGTGGATTATCAAATCATAATTATTCTGCTCATTAGAATAAATTGTTTTCGTACATGACACATAATTATAATACACTGTACTCATACTATACTGGGATAAATTATAATATTTATTTAATAATATTACTACGTATATAAATTTGTGTTTATGAAATGTTTATTATTATTATTTTAAAAAAACAAACAAAATATTTACTTATATTATTTTTAATTATGTTATTGAACATGTAAATAATTGCATCTATATAATTATCTATATTATTATTTATATCAAAAAGAAATAACTGTATTATGAAGAATAAAAATACAGCAGTTAATATTGATATAATAATATTTTTTATATAAAGGAAAATATTTTATATAGAAGATAATTTCTGTTTACTTTATACTATTGATTCATATAAAAAGGCAATATCGTACTTACAAAGTAATAAAAAGGTTTTTTCTAATTTTATATTTTTTTATAACATTTTCAAACTACCATATACAATTATTGACATTAAGTTATAAATGTAGCAATATATTTTCCAAAAAAATATATTTTAATTTTAAATTATGTCATCTAGTTACAAAATATTTGAAATAATTAATTTCGACAATCATATATATGGAATTTTATTAATTAAAATATATATATAAAATATTGTTAAATATTATATTAGTTGGAAAAACGTGCATTAATGAAATTAAATTATGGGTGGAAATAAATTATACAACTATAATTTTAAAATTGATCAAGTAAAGATATATTTAATAATTTAATTAAATGAAATGTTAAATAATTTTAAATGTCATTATATTTGTTTACGTGTACAAAAAATATTATTAATATTTATAGTAAATATCATAATATTTTGTGGAAAACTAGTTAAGTTTGTCGTTCCAGAATTGGAAAGCTAGTCAATATATATATATATATATATATATACATATATATATATATATATATATATATATATATATATATATATATATATATACATACACAGGGTGACAAATGAGACTGAAAGTTTAGACAGATATTTACATATTACATTCTTCAGTCTCATTTGGACCATCGATATATATTTGTATATATGTGTGTGTGTGATAAAGAGAGAGAATATGTCATTGTAAATTTAGTACAATAGAAATGTAAATAAAATCTAATGATATCTGAAAACATGTGTAATTGTACTAGTGGTTCGTTTGTGAATATTATGTGAGATGGATTGTGTAGTGTCCTAAACGAAATCCCATTATATTAGTAATACTAAAAATGTAGTACGCTCAGTAAATAGTTAAATCCTTTTACACATCTGTCATGAGGAAAATCATGCCCTTTATTGACAGTAAGAAAAGTGAGAGGGTGTGTACTGTATACTCGTATTGTTACTATTCGTGAACAATCCGTAATTAATAAATAAAATTCTAGTTCACGTCAACGCGAATAATAAATAAGAAGAGTAGGTTTACTTTAAATTTATGCAATTATTATAACATATACAAACTAGTTTTGTTATTATTAATATTTGATATGTTGTTGATTTACAAGTAACATTTTCTTTGTTGTTTCACAAATGAGTCAGTACTTTAATAATATCGTTTTATTTCTGAAAACCTGATTCATATTATGGTAAATTTTTATAACTGAATAAACAATGACGATTTTAAAATCATATTCATTTTTTACCAAACTATAATGATAATTAACTTCTAATGTGGTCAATATGATTACTCATAATAGTACCTTTATAGTAATCTATTAAAATGTAGTACTTAAAGTGGCAATTTTATATTAATTAAAAATGAAATCTGATTATTTATAACTTAGTTATGTTTTATCTATGTTGAAATTATATTTTATCTAGTTTTAAAATGATATTATTGAATAATCATTATATATATATATATATATATATATATATATATATATATATATATATTTATTATTTATTTCTTTTAAATAAACTTGTAAATTTAAATTAATTTACTAAACAGTAATCTGTCAAAATATATTGTTTTAACAGTTATAAACAAAACAATATACAATATTATTTGAATTAATTAAATTATTTATTTATTTACGTTTTATGGATGCTAAAAATTTACATTTAAATACATATATATAGATTTATAAATTAGAAATAGATATTACTATATTTTATATACCTTATGATGATCAACATTTTTTTGCACTTATAGAATTTCAGTTAAATACGTCGCCAATCAAAACCTTTATTTGGCGAAACAATAAAACGAAATCATGGAAAAAAAAACAAGAACTATCCATATTGAAACAAACATCACTATGCTCCTCCTTCGTTTCGTTTCTATGACAACGTTAGCGTCGTGCAGTCATCTACCCTATAATCAGATATCCAGGTTTGACGTCTTCCGACATCTGCACTCAAAGTTCTTCAAAGATTCCGGCTGGGATTTTGTTTCTCCACAGGCATGAATAATAATTTATTTTAAAAGCTTATGATGGCGAAATATACCTTATGTGCATTGTATTGATTTTTTTTTTAATTTATGTAATGTTATTTATATTAATTATGATTTTTATAATTCATTTCTTTAAAAAAATTAATGTGTTTGCTTTATATAAAAATTATGTTCTTATACTTTATTAATATAAATGCTAGTAGTTTGTTTATGAACATATATATATATATATATATATATATATATATATATATATATATATATATATATATATATATATAGGGTTTTCTAATAAGAATGTTGACTTTGACAGCTGGCGGCAGCCATGTTTAAATTTTTTTAAGTTCATTTTGACATTTCAATTCAGTATAGTTTGACAAATTATCATGAAACGTTGAAAATTTCAACTATGCTTATAAATTGTAAAAACTTATAAAAATCAATGTTCGGTTCGTAAAACTTATCGTGCGCTTCGTGAAATTTAACACAATCATCTAAGTGAACGTGCCATTAATCGAATTATTGAAAAATTTGAAAATAATTTTACTTTACATGATACAGCAGTGCCTGTAAGACTAAGAAATGCAAGAAGTGAGACCAGTATTGCTTTTGTTAGTGAAAATTTTAAAATGAAGCTGGAGATCACGTTACAGTCAATGGATTACGTTACCAAACTATGATTAATGATTTTTTTTACAAAAATGGTTGAATATGGTTTGCGCGATACGTGGTTTCAACAGGACGTCGCTACATGTCATACATCTACGGAAAAAATAGATTTATTGTACCAAAAGTTTAATGAGTCCATTATTTCACGAAATGGATCCATCAATTGGCCATCAATATCATCTGATCTAACTCCATTAGATTATTTTCTGTAAGGTTATGTGAAATCTTTGGTTTATATGCTGATAAATTACAAATAACAGAAGCATTAAAAATAATCATTGATCGTGTAATTCATGAAATTGCATCACAATTATGTTAAAGAATGATTAAAAATTGGACTAAACGAATGCACTATGTCGAACGAAGTCATGGTGGTCATATGAGTGAAATTGTGTTCCGTCATTATGCAATAGAATATGCTTAAAAATAAATGAAAAAAATAACTAATTAATTAAATTCTTTTTGTTTTATTTCCATTTAAACTTTTGAAGCACTCATTGGAAAACTCTCTCTCTCTCTCTCTCTCTCTCTCTCTCTCTCTCTATATATATATATATATATATATATATATATATATATACCATATTATTTGTATTCATTATGTTGATACAGCTGACTTTATTTAAAAAATTAAATTAAGTAACATAAAAAATATGTTAACAATTCTAATAGATTTGATTTATAAAACAATAACAGTTTGTTTATAAAATTACATTTTAGTTATATATAAATATATATATAAAAGGGTCGTTTGATAAGTATGGTAAATTTATTTGTTGTTCAATTTAATTAATTAATTAATTGAAGTGAATTTTTCAATTTAGTTTTTCTTACTTTTTTACCATACTTATCAAACGACCCTCGTATATGTATGTGTGTGTTCATAAAACTATGATATATACATTGTATTTACATAAAGTATAAAAGTAATAACATTCAATACGTAGCTTCATAAATGTCTGCCAATTCATCTTTCAATGTAAATTTATGATATAGAAGATGCAGAAGAAACACTGCTAGACAATATACATACATTCGTTATAACGAAGAAGTCATCAACTGCATTAGCGAGCCGAAAGAACCCAAACCAATTAAAAGCTTATTTGTTGTCGATGTCGGTAGCGATAACTCTGAATTTATATGTGGTCCCTACGGCAATTACTATAAAACTGTACGTCGTTATTCATCTTTGATGGATACCCATAACTTTGATGTATGCACATTGTGCTGACTTGAAGTTGTTTATATTTACCGTCACTTTAATGTTTACTATAACTATATTGTTACGACGTTGTCAAGAAAAAGAAGTACACGGTTTTACTGTTCTTTTACAGGAATTTTGAATAAACAGAAATGTTTATTATTTTATAAGAAATATGCACGGTTTGTATGATGTAAATAAAAAAGAGAGTCGTGGCATGTAAACGATAAATTTATTATTTTCAGTTTTTTTATTATTAATTTGTACATAAAAATTAAAATATCTTTTAGGGTTTTCACTGTATGAATTTGTTTTTCTTTTAATATAATATTTGGCCATTGAGAACATAATCGAAAAAAATATAAAATATTACTTTGGAACATTACTACAGTGATTTATTAATATGTATATATCATCATTGTTATTATATTGAATCTGTGTCAATCTGCAGCTAAATGTTACTTATTTGATTCAATGTAAAAATCTAGTACTGTTTTTTAATTCATTTTATATATTTCTTCTAATATACCATTGTATTTATTTGTTCGTTTTTTTTTTACTTAGACATATGTTTTGTCAGCTAGTTTACGATTTCTGTCAGACATTTGTTGCTTTCTCTTTTTAGAATAGATGTAGTTTACATATATTTTAAATTATTTATCTTTTTTGTTATACTAGTGTCTGTATATTTTTATATTCAGACTAGTGTGAATATATGGACCGTTTATTTTGAAAGTGGTGCAAGTCCATTTTCTGTTGTTTCGAGAAAATTAAAGGTTAACATATTTGTTAATTAAAAAATATAGGTTAATTATGTCGAGTCTGGCAATGTTTCTACTAATTTATCAATATGTAATTTGATTATATAAATTTCTTTTAGGCGAATTTAACTAAAATAATGTATATTTACGCGCTGGAAATGCTCTTACACCACTTTCATAATTAGTCAATTGTAAAAATCATTTAATTTCGATTTTGAAAAATTAAATATCACTTAAAATATATTTCGTATTAATCCAATTTTGTTTATAAATAATAACAAGAAATAAAATAGGAGTAGTATTTTTTATTTTGAACGTTGATTATATTTATATATTGTTAAACTTAACATAAGATATTGGTATTATTTATTTATGCTCTTCATGTGGCAGTGTTTTGAAATATTCATGATGCACAGGAGGTATATAAGGTAATAATTGCTCCATATCCGTATATTTTTCGTAAGTAATAGGCTTGGAATCGTTATACAAAGGCGCCAGGGTGATTTTTTCAAATTTTGGCCGTCTTCTCCAACATGTAGGTGATAAATCTAAAGTCTTAAATTCTGTGTCCTCTATTGATATTTTATATAAAATAGTATACGGTGCACTTTTGCAAAACCTCATCCAACATATTTCCAATCAATTTACCTCTTCTCCATTAGTGTTTCTTCTTATCTCTTTTTTAATTGCGTTTTGTAGATTTTTTGTTGAAACGAAATTCTCTCGTTTCATTTCGTGTAAAATAAATTTATTATGTTGTCTACATTGTTTTATAACATCATAATAATCCTGTGGAGTGTACAGGAAATTCTTGTTTCGTAATGCCATTTCTATGATACCAAAATCTGCATCGTTTGGAAGATACGAATGCCCGGAGAGTAAAAATTTATGATCAATTACTTCAATGTTATTTTCCAAAGACTGGACAACCCTCAACCACATCAATGTCATTTGTAAATTTCGATTTTGTCCAAACAAATAAAACAAACCGGTGGCCACTGACCCCGCCACCTGTCTATGGAAATTGGACTTATACCACTTTCATAATCAATGGCTACGCAATTTCTTTTATCGGCCAATTTTAAATTGAACAAAGCATTGACATTTTTTAAGAAATTAAATACTAACTAGTTATAAATAAAAAGTTTACACTAAATTAAGCATAAATTACGTGATAACTCATTTTTTTAAAAAATGGACTTACACCACTTTCAAAATAAACGGTCCATATATAAATATATATATATATATATATATATATTCAAAGTTAATTAAATATTAAAGTATTTTTATTTTTTAAAAGTATATATTATTAACAATCATTTAATTATGTTTATAATTCATTTGTGTGAAATTTAATTATATCTTAAGTATTTTATAAAAATTATAAATAAATTGATATTACCTGAAATACTGGAATAATAAAAAAATTAAAATCGATTAAAAATCGCATAAAACATCCATAGTTCTATAGATAATTCAGTATGATTTGTGCATTTACATCATTTGATCCTCAGATAATGCCTATGATTTCCTAGTGAATGAATGCAATACACACACGTGTCTAATTGAATCTACTGTGAATACATATGTATATATATATATATATATATATATATATATATATATAAAGACCAAAAGAAACATGGAATAATCTGCATGCATTTTGGCATATTTAATTAAGGGGTTATACGCAATTAGAAATTTCAAAAAATCGATTTTTTTTTTGCATTTTCGGAATGCATATATATTTGAGTATATTCTCTGAAAATTTGAAGTAAATCCGATAAATATTTTCGGACATACACCTGAATTTGTAAAAAATTTTTAACTATGTGTAAACTACTTCCGAAACTTCAAACGCGTTTATCTCAAAACGGTGTTTTCATAGTCGGTGATCTCGATATCTCAGAAATGGCTGAACCGATCGGTCTCAAATTTTCACACAATCTTCCAAATATATTCCTCAGGTATTGAACGAAGGAATAAAGTTTACAAAAATTATTACTATTTTTTTTAAACAATTTGGAGCGAAAATTTTAGTAAAAAACGAAAAATTTTTTTCAAGTAGACGCCATTTTGTCAAAAATGAAAATTTTTATTATTCCTTCGTTCAATACCTGCATTAATCTATCCTTTAAAAGAATTGACCATATTTTTTGATTTCAAATAATCCAAACCGCCGATATGGAGATCACCGCCAAGTGCCTTTTTTTGGAGGTCGTTCGGGACATCGTCTGCAGGAGCGGTGCACTTAATATTTTTTTATGATCGACATGTTATTTTATTCTTGAAAGTAGGATCTATTCAAATAACCATAATTTGTAATTGCAAAATAAATACTGTTTCTAAAAAAAATTCCTAAAAAAACGTCCTTTTTGCGCCTCGCAAGTGCGTATAACCCCTTAAAGAATAAGTTCTACTTTCTATAACAAAAATGATTACGTATGAAATATATTAAATTATAAAATTGAAAAATAAGTTTTTGAAATTGAATTCTTCATAGAATTATTTTGTATTGAAATGTTGTTTATTACAGTATCTTCTAATACTAATCTTTCTTATTGCAAGCTTTTAAATAGTGATAAAAAATGGTTAAAATTAAGTAAAGATCGTTATTTATTTAAACTCTTGTTGTAGAATTTTCAAGCTAACGTATTATGTATATATATATATATATATATATATGTATATAATTGTAAAAAAGTAAGTAGAATCAAATAAATTTTTATTTGTAATTGATCAAAGACATTGAACATGTGAAATTATATAGATATAGTACATATAATCAAGTTATTTCAAGTTCATATTTATTTAGAATAAATTAATAGTGAGGCGAAGCGCCGCGTGGCAGACGCAGCGCATGCCACGCGACTTCTGAATACGTGAGATTCAGCCATTGGTAATTCGATAATTATACGTGACTGCTCATGAACATCACCCAAGGTAACTATTTTATATACGTCAGTGATCAATAAACTATATGTGTTCGAGTCAGTGACTTTGTGGGAATTCGGGTGCAATTTTCATTACATAGATTGTAATATTTTTCTTGCTTCACACGTAAGTGCATATATAAATATATGCACACACACATGTATATATATATATATAATTATTGAACACTTACTAATATATTAGAGTGTAGGGTGATGATTCATTTGTGTGAAAATAAATATTGAAAAAAAAATGAAATATCCCAATTCATACATTTAATATTAAATTTATTTTTTATATTCACTCAAGACGCAAGAAATATTATATAATTTTTAACCAGAAGTATAGTTGAATTTTAAATAAAAATTTTAATTCATGTATATGTATGTTTGTATATATGCCTGTGTCCATGAGTTCACATTGTTTCCATTTGACACATCATAACCAATATTCTTTATTTTAAATGGGAGACGAATATATTTTCATTGTAAATCAATTAAAATTATTTTTCTAATACTGAATATACATACGGATGACGTTATATAGAAATTTGATTAATAAACAATAGCAAGCATATCGTCTGTTTGACATTTGTAAATTTGTATAATGAGGGTGATAGAGGAACCAGTTTCAAAACTCAGTACTGTTTAGTCAACACGGACGGCAGTTCTTTAATTACGTTAATTCAAGTTATAAAGAAATTTATAACTTTTTAAAGCATACAGAACACAATAATAATTGAAAAAAGTTAGAGTAAGAATATGTTTTAATTAAAATACAGAGTAAAATCTATTCTATCGTGTGAAGTTGTTCTAGCTTGTTTATATTTTATTATTCGTTTTTAATAGGCGTTTGCATAAAAAACAAATAACTAATTTATATTTTTATAACGATTTAAAATATTTGTCTTTAATGTACTTTTTTTTTAAAAAAAACAGATTTAAAAACATTAAATTTTAGTTGATTAAATAAGAATATATTTTTGGTTTTTAAAAATACATATTATTAATAATTCATTTGTGTGAAATTTAATTATATCTTAAAGGGGGTATTCTAGTCTAGAATGTCGAAAAAAATCGATTTTTTGCATATTTTCAAAGTTTAGACCTTTAAGAATATGTCCTTAAGAGGATTTTTCGAAATTCGAATTATTTTCGGAGTTATAGTTATTTTTGTGACGTGCCAATCAATCCGGTCTGGCCGGAACGAATCAACTTTAAACGTGTTTTTCTCTAAACTACTTTTTTCATGATATCTCAAGTTCTAATAGACCGATTTACTTGAAATTTGGTACAAATCTTCTCAATATAACAATGATTGCCCCTGCCTAGGATTTTTTGAAAATTTTGTTTTTTACTATTTTTAAAAAATTCCGAAAGTTGAAAAAAATAGGGTAAACAAATGACTGTTTTTTCACACTGCTGCCATTTTGCGAAAAAAAATTTTTTTTTTAATTTCCCTAAGTGAGGATACTACTACAATCTTCTTTTTCAATAATTTCAAAAAAATTTTGTTTAAGATGACCGGAAGGGTTGGAACCACGTCAACTAGGAGACACCTTTTTTTTCGAGCTCCCACTTTGCCAGACTGTACCTTTTTCAATTTTGAATTTTTTGTTTTTAATAATACTTTTTTATATTCTTAAAATGTCAATAAATAACTGATAAAAATGGATAGTAGAAATATTTGTTGTTTTTTTTATAGTGCCCGAAAAAACACCTAAAATTCGTGCGTCTAGACTAGAATACCACCTTAAGTATTTTATAAAAATTATAAATAAATTGATATCACCTAAAATATTTGAATAATAACAAAAATGAAAATCGATAAAAAATCACATTACACATCCATAGTTCCATAGATAAGTTCAGTACAATTTGTGCACATATATCATTTGATCCTCAGATAATGCCTATGATTTCCTAGTGAATGAATGCAATACACACACGTGTCTAATTGAATGTCATAATATTGACACGATGTGACACGTGCTGGTGCACGTAGACCACGTGCTTATTTTCGGATCAGTGCTTATCCATGGTAAATCTCTTCATACATAAATTGAAGATAGAAGTCGTTTGTTCGATCAGGTGAATTTCATAGTGGAATGATATTAAAGCTACGTCGACCAAGATTGTTATCTTAATACAACTGATACAAAAACAGTTCTTACTATTGTCAAAATGAACTGAGTTTATTTTGACGTCAGTGTAGCGTGATCACATTGTTATTGAAATACATGTTGCAAGTTTTGTAAAATCATCTTCTTTTAATATAAAACATTTTTTTTTATTTAGTACTGTTGATGCATAAAACACATTATCATTTTAAAAATGAATATTTTTATTTGTATCATTTATAATGTAACTCAACAATATCATGAATGATTTTATATTGATTAAGATAATCATGTCTGATTTCAATCTGATTTTCTTTTTCGAAAATACTTTTTTTAAAATACGTTCATTCACTGACATTGATATATTTTTATCTGAAATCGTTTTTTTTTTTTAATTTAAAACATAATGTCATCAATTATTTATATTAATGAACATTTTCAATTTGATATTGTTTTGACATCTTATCCTTACTATAATTTTTCATTTTATTTTATTTTTTCAAAATGATATTAATGATCAAAAGTATATAATTGTAATATTTATTAAAAAAGTTTATTGTTATGTGGATTATTATTATATTTTATCTAATGTGTAATATTTGTGTGTGATACTATATTTATACAATATTTATTTTTATTAAAAGTTGTATTTTAGAATTTTGCATTTATCTAAATTGAATTTAGTATGATATTAGATTTTTAGAATGCAACACTTTGAAAATGTTGACTTGAAATATACATTAACGAATGAAGTAGACAATAAGTAATTATTTAATATTTATAAATTTTTGTGGTGTTGATGTGAGCAATTCGTTTTATTAATATACAAAATATAGATTGGAGAGTTTTAAGAAATAAAATTAACCAAGTTCTTTTTTATTTCTGAAAAAAATTGATGTTAATTGGAATTTAAATTTAATCATATTATTGATTAGTAATTTAATGATTTGTATATAAATCACTGTTTTCTTTTTTTGGATTACTTAAATAGAATAATTTTGTATAATGCAAAATAATCTTTATATTAATAAATTACAGACAAAATGTATCAGAGCTTTATATGTTTACTCGACAGTTACAAATTGATATTAGCAAAATGCTTAATAAAATGAAGTACGTTAGTTTTGGGTCAATGGATCTCTCATCAAAATATGAAATATTTGATAATCGTCTGTTTTGATAAACTATTTTTTCATTCCAATGGCAGTTTTTATTTGTAGACTGGATACATAGGAAAGTTTTTTTCAGTCTTCTATTCTACATATTATTATTCTTTTTGGGGGTATTCACACTAGTCAACAATCATACAGTATTCATGCCCATTACCGCCCGTTTCACACCCTCTTATCACCAAATTCCCCCACCTAAAAAAATTAGTTTTCTGGTAAAAGCGTGTGAGACAAGTGGTAATGGGCCGTGAATACTATATGAATGTTGACTAGTGTGAATACCCCATTTGACTACAATGATGCACATTTTTTAAAGTTTTATCAACATCTAATTATTGTATATGTTATTTTAGTTTTTTTAAAGGATTCGTTTTTAGTCGTATGTAACGTTTTAATTTTTTTCTCTACTGTATGTTATCATCAGAAGTGTTCATTCCTGTCTGTTTGCCAAATTTTACAGTACTAGCTTTTTTATTTACATTTATTGTTAAGAAAGAATCATAACAAAGTACATAAAACTATTCGAAAAACACAATTGTTGTTTTTGTATTATATTTAATAATTACTTTTCTCTCTCTCTCTCTCTCTATATATATATATATATAGAGAGAGAGAGAGAGATTTATATATATATATATATATATATATATATATATATATAAAGTTCCATTGCAAAATTAATGTTATTAATGACACGCTACTTCGAATGTGAACGATTATCTCCGGACTTTAACGATTGGCAATAAATATCATTCACGATTTCTAGTATTGCGGTTGGAGCGAGAAAGCGAACGGGGAAAGCAGAGATTTCCGAGAAAAGCAAGTGTAATAAATGGGGGATCAACGGGCATATCCAGCAGGGGGGAGAAAGCCTTTTGTCTTCCTTAAAATATTAATTTTTGTAAGATCTGCATCTCAGGTTTTAAATTTTTTAAATCATTTTTTAGATTTCCTGCTAATAGTTTCTAAATATGAAATTGGTGTAGTTTATTATAAATATGAAATTGATCTTAATTTCTTTTTAAGAAATTAAGATCAGATTTTATAGAAAATATATTCTATTATAATTTCAAAAATAAAACCTGATCTTAATTTCTTCACATACATCATTTTTTCTAAAATCTTAAAGACTCAAAAGTAATTTCAATTTAGTATTAAGAGACAATTTAAAAATTCAGTCTTTTCATTTATTTGAAATAATGTAATAGACAACTTTTTACAACAAACTATTTTCTGTGTTGTATTATAAATTTTTATAAACATTAAATGAATGAAATATGATAATTTCCTATGATACAATCTAGTATAATAGTTATATATATATATATATATATATATATATATATATATATATATATATATATATATATATATATATATATATAATGGTCAAAAATAAATTTTATGCAAGGAATTTTATTTTTCATCGTTAAAAAATTGTTTATTATAAAATTTTCTACTTGCTAAAATATTTTTAAACTTTCTTTTCTTTTTTCAAATGTTATTTATTTATGTTATTTCAAATTACTAATGATTAATGAATAAAATATATTAATACTCAAAATATCATTTATACTGATTACATAGTACAATAATTCGCTTTGAATACTAATTTTGTTCCAAATTGTATAACAGATTAATATTGATGCAAATATTTTATTAAATTTAATTTTTTATTTTCTTTAAATTATAATATATTATATATGTGTATATAACAATCAAATCTGATATGTTGAAGAAAATATTTTCTAATTATATTAGGTTGGCAAGTATCTCCTTTTTTTTTGTACATAGTTGCGAAATTCAAAAGACCAGAAGGCGGAAGGGAGATATTTGCCAACCTAATATATTTTTATTTTATATAATGTTACTTTTCATTTAGATTTTATAAATTATACCAGTGAACTAATTTTTTTTTTATAAAATAATCTTAATAGTATTTGAGAAACGACTAATATAATATTATTATATTTCAGTAAGGTATTATCATATGAAATATTTAATTTCAAAAATTAAAAAGAAAAAATATTTTTTATTAAACAAATGACAAATGTTTGTAAAAATATTATATTTATATAATCTATTTGTTCATGGGATTCATTTTAAAACAGTGCGTATTTTTTAATAAAAAATTAATGAACTTTATTTTCTGCGATCAGAAATAAGAACAATTATGTCTGAAAATGTATCTCGAGTCGAATTTTTATTATTATTATTATCATTTGATACTAAGTTGTAAAACACGTTGAAAACCTTAATGATCTTTTTAATGTCAGTAGCTACATATATTATTATGTCAAATCAAGAACAATAAAATGTATACGTGGTCACACACTACGAGAATTAAAAAAAAACTCAGAAATAAAATTAAAAAAAAAATAGCATAGACTTAATATTACCACACACAGGCAACAACAAAAAACTTTACTTGTATGAAAAAAATGCCTCTCACCCCGTATAACAAACCGTATCAAAAGCAAATATAATCCGGTATTAAATCCAGCCCACTATGAGAAATGATACGTTGTCCAGATCGTATGCTCCGCCCAACGTGAGCCTTCCTATTATATTACTACGACCAATAGCAATAAAGTTCACGACGAGCAAAAGCTCAAGATTCGGAGTAGAGCGAGTTGTATTGTTGGTAAAACAGTTAGTTCTCAACAGTGGTTTGTGTAACGTGAGTCTATTACCGTTTGTTTTGAGTGTCAATTGCACCTCACCGATTTGCAAACTGCTTCCGATATGACATCCGAACGACTATAGTGAATCGAACGCCATGTTTGATTCAGACGATGAGGTTGTTTTATTTTCGATTTTTTTGTGCGATTAGACAATTTTTTTTTGTGAAATTTATGTGATATCTTTGATAATTTGGGGTTGTGATTTCGGGTGGATTATAAATGAAGGTAAATCGTATATGTTTGTTTTTAAATAAATATAATTCAGCAAGGAATTACAAAAAATTATAAAAGATTCTTGATATACTATTAAAGAATTAATATTGTTCGTGTAAATATATAATCTAGAAATTAAAATTAGTTAATTGGATCATTTTTATATTTTTTACTGATAAAATTTTGATCAGTAAAATCAAATCAGTTGATCAATCAGTTAGAATCAAATCAGATCAGTTGATTTAAGTCTTTTTTAATTTCAAAAGCATTTTTATAAAATGTAACAACAAAATCTGATTGTGAAATAAATTGTTATAATATTTTCAATATGTCCAATTGATATTTTACATTAAATGTAAGTAGGTTTCAACTCTTTTAAATATGAAGAGACTTTATTTGTATTTTCATTAAGTAATGTGATTTAATAATAAATTTATTAACTATATTAAATACTATTTAAAAAGTTACCACCGATATATATATATATATATATATATATATATATATATATATATATATATATATATATATATATATTAAAACTTAAGACCTAAGTATATTTGATAATGTCATAACTACTAGGTAATTATTATTTATAAGTAAGAGTTATACTTAAACTGAAAATGTGTGTTCAAAATTAATATCATTATTTATTAAAAGTAAATTATAAAATAATACCAAATTAAAATTGTTTATGAATACAGATAACATTTAACTAAATAATAAATATTTTAATTTCTTTTAATTTTTATACTAATTGGCATTATTTCTTGTAATGTTGTTTATTCATTCTTCACCGTAATTGAATGATTTTTTTCTACCAATATGTTTCTTATTTTCTCCTTAATTTCCTTCTTGACAAGATTATTTTTCTATTTGTTTAGGATCTTATTGAACAATTCAAAAAGATATTTTCTTAAAGTAGTTTGCCCCTTTAAAAATATTATATATATATATATATATATATATATATATATATATATATATATATATTAAATATATATATATATATATTTATTAAAAATATTAATATTTATTAATAAAACGCCTAAATATTTTTTTCATGTAAGTAGTGTAATTTTTATTATATATATATATATATATATATATATATATATATATATATATATATATATATACATATTTATGTGTGTGTATGTGTTCTTTTTGTGTGATCATTAAATAAACAAAATCAATATTAATATTATTTTAGCGTTATAACAACACTATATAAAAAATTACGAACTTACCAATAAATATTTTTTTCATTATTCACTTACTTCAGTTTGAATCTCTACATTTAATTGTTTTTGAAACACAATTTGCATTTCGTTATTAATCAAAATATTTTTTTTTATTAACTACTTTGAGTACAAAATGTTTGTTCATTAATGAACACTTTTTATATTGGTGTATTTATTATAGAAATAGGTGAACATATCATTAAATCATTATATAATTTTTCTTAGAATGAAAAGTAATTACTCTGAGGCATAAAATTTAATTTATTTTTAAATTTAAAATAATAATATAATAATTATATGTGAAAATCTAGTATTTTTCCTTGAATCAAAATAAATTAATAGTTTCATTAAATTGTATATATATATATATATATATATATATATATATATATATATATATATATATATATATATATATATATATATATATATATATATATATATATATATATATATAATAAATATTATATAAAGGATTTTTTTATCATTTTAAATTGTCAGTATTTTTTAAATTCCGAATTGGTAATGTTTCTCACATTATATGAAATAATTTATTAGTCTTGTTGATAAAACCTTTTTTAAATTTTAATCTATACTATATTATTTATCAACTTTTAATGAATTAATGTTGTTTAAGATCATTTTATTGTGCTTAGTAATCAAGTAAAATTTATATGCATTTCTATTTTGCTCGCTTTTTCCAATTTTTGCAATACTTTATAATTATTATTATATTACTGTTTATTTTCTTTTACATATATTTTTCTCCATTATAAACATTTACTATATATTTAAAAATATTATAATTTGTTTTGAAATGAAAAATGTATGAACGTAGAAAAAATATAAGTAAAAAATAACTGCAATTTTAATAAAGTTGTCATTTATAAATTGAAAAACACATCAAAAACTATGTTATTTGATTATTTTAAATAATAATTAAAATTTCAAAGTTGGTTTGATGTTTTAGTTAAATCAATTTTTAATAATTATTTTTATGCCACAATATGTTATAAAAAAATCAATAATCATTTATGGCTTAATTTCTCTCTAGTATAAATTTAGATGAATTAAAATGTTATAAAATTTAATTTTATATCACTCTTTTAAGATATATCATTTCATAAATAACATATTCATGGAAGTATAATTACAGAATAAATGAACAATAAGAGATTATTGAACACTTTTATAACATATTGTAATTTTTATGTGATTATGTTATTAAAAAATAATTATTGTTTATTGTTTCAATCATTAAATTGGAAATAATCATTAAGTAATTACTATTCGAAAAAAATATTTATATATATATATATATATATATATATATATATATATAATATTATCTGAAATGATTCTATTAAATGTGTTTTATCAATTAATTAATATTATATTTTTATAATATATATCATTATGATTTCAAGATGTAGTATAAAGTTAATTTATTATTTTATGTAATCAAAATTATATGATAGATTTAAAAACAATAGCTCAATTAAAATATTGTAAAATAGTTACTAATTTTGAATATATATATATATATATATATATATATATATATATATATATATATATATTGTAATATATATGTTTCGAATTGCGATTCGATGGTAGGAGTTTATTTTATAATAATCTTTATATTAAAAAATATTGCCTCTCTTAATTTGATTTTTAAAAGTTTTAACTGAGGAAAACGTTATTTTGACATTACTAAAATGATAAGTACTGAGCTAGAGAACCTCTATGAAAGGTTATTTTTTTCTTCAACTTTTTCTGTAATTTTCTAATTTATTTTTAGCATATGATTATTTCTGTCGTAGAAATGAAAAACTATTTTTTGATTAAAAATCTTCCAGTCCAGATATTTCATAAAAGTTTTAAACACACAAACTAAAATCGAAATTCCCCGTTTAATTTTCATATTGTCCCACTTAATTTACTCTATTATTTCACTAGGACTACCCATCCTGAAGTATAGAATTTTATTCAGCACGAATAGCCTTTCTGTACATTCTTTCTATATTTCGCGTTTCTGCTATTTACAAAATTTAGATTTTCATGAACTTTGCTTACAATATTTAAAATATGATCTTATATTTACATGACTCAGATACTATAATTTTTACTTTATTGACAGAGTAGAATAAATATATAAAATTGTGTCTGTTAATAAATCAAATAAAGGTACTTTTTGAGAAATTTAATTTTATATCGTTATTCTTCATACAATTAATAAATTTGTCGTTATTAAATTTATGTATCCAACATTGGACTCTGATATAATTTTCTTATAAATAATACAGTCATCAGCAAAAGCCAAATTTTTGAAATCATAATTTCAATATACAGAGTCATCCAAATGTGACGCCTAAATTTGTGTTTTATTAAAAAGAAACATGTGTATACGATAGGGTATAGGGAAACATGTCTATGATTTTTTTATTTTTTGTTTTTTTAAAAAAACACAAATCTAGGCATTACATTTGGATGACCGTATATTTTACTATTTATTTTAAAAGATATTAATGTTATTTTTTGATAAGGCAGGTTATAAAAGATTATTATGATTTTATAACACGGCACTGAAAAAAATATTTCATTGTTATTGAATGCTATTAAAATGATGGAAAAGTGAATAATAAATAATTGAAGAACTTTTTATTAAATAGTGATAGTAAGTTTTCAAATATTTTTTACAAAAACTGAACTATTACCAAACTTTAAGAGCTTAATTTCATTTTCTTGGTCACAAGAGGAATATTTTAAAAAGTATATAGTAGTTTAATTAAAGAATATTTAACTAATTGTTCGACTTTATGGCTAATTCATTTTTTTAGAAGTTATCACCTTATCAAAAAACTATCTTTATATATAATAATCACATATTGTTTATACGAAATTCGTTGGTTGTCTTCATGATGTTTATATATTATTATATGTTTGCTTTTTGAAAATGATTTGAAGAATAAATCACTATTGAGAAATCAACAACGAATGAATATTACGTGATAATTAAACATTCAAATAAAGTATTTTACTATTGAAGTAATGATTCATTTATGGAAAATTTATATATATATATATTCAAAAAAATATATACATATATTTATTTCTATAAGTATTAGAAAAGAAAATTAATTGCAAATGAACGTTTCTTACAAGAGTTTTTTTTGTTATAAAAGTATATTCTGTGTTCAATGCAAAAAAGACACTTAAACTCTGTGATATGAGATTTTAGAATTTCATTTTATATAAAGTTGTATTACATTCGAGTACATAGGTAAAGAAATTTTTGTTACAAAATATAACATATTTTTTAGATTTAATACAAGATGAAATATATATATTTTTTTATTTATTCTGCCATGCGTATTTTCATGTTGATTTATCGGAGTTTTCTTTCAAAAAATGTAAAACAAAACGTTAAATAGTTTTATCAGAGTTTAAATATTTATATTTTGATTATAAAGGAGGTAAAAAATGATGTATTAAATTGTGTTTCGAAAGAATAACACCTCTGTTTTGTAATTAATATAAAATTTTATTATTTTTTTGGTTAAATTTTACTATAATTTTTAATAACATATGTCATTATAAATATTGTATAAATTTTTACATAGATTCGTGCCACTAAAATATTCTTACTTTCATATTTAAAAAAAATCGTTACCAAAATAAACTTCTTTTACTTTCCCATCGATTTGTCGCTAATTCACTTAAAAAGTAACCACTTTTTTACATCTTTTTTTAAAGTGTCTAATAATGTTTATTAGCAATTTTTTGATAATTTATATTTCGATGAGTATTTTATCATCTTTAAAACGCGACATAATTAATGTTAATATTTTATAACACAGAGATTTGCAAATGAAATGAAATAATAAATGATTATTAGATATGATAAAGTGTGGTGTAAAAGAGCGATTACTTTATTGAAAAGATTTTTAAAAGAGAAGAAATGTACTTGTTATAATTAGGTCTTTATATAAATTTGTGTATTATTGGATATTCAAATATTTCTTCGGATTCAGTGACTGAATAATTTTCTCTAAGCACATATGAATTAAGTCATATATAATTAATACATTTGTTAAATATTCATTTATCTACAAAATATAATTGAATAAATTATTTTCAATGCGAATCTAAAATTGAAACTGGTTCAGTATATTTTAATTTTGGATTCATTATATATTTTTTATTATAACTATTTCAAATATTTATTTACTACGGAATTAATTAACATTAATATATAAATATTATTTAAAAACGGTAAAATAAAATAGACCTACTTTTAATATGTTAATTTCTTTATTATTTATATTTGCAATTTAGGTTAAGTCTATTGTTCTAAGTATAGAAATAAATTAAATTATTTTATCAGCCCTATAAATTAATATAATTAACAATGAATACATTTGCATATATTTATATATATATATGCATATATATATATATATATATATATATATATATATATATATATATGTATATGTACATACATGGTGTACATGTCAAAAAGTTACATTTAAGATCAGAAATTAATAACCGTGTATTGTGAAACATCAAGAAAACAAGTGAATGATTAATTATTATACAAAATACGATCGACATTCATTCTAATCACACGTAAAAGAAGCGCATCGAGTATTTATAGAGAAAATAAGCGGCACGCCACAAACTGTGTAAACCTCACGCAGAGTTACAAATATTTTTGAATTTACATGCATATTACTTGTTGAATAGGGCTTCTGGTATGAAAAATGTATCCTCTATTTATCAAAGCGCTTGACCACTTGCTTAGCCTGTCATTAAACTCTTCCTTTGGTCGTTCGATAAGAAGATTTATATCGTTTTTAGCATGTGAAGCACTCGTCGATGGAATTCGTGTTTCAATAGACGGATATATATATATATATATATATATATATATATATATATATGTTTTTTTTAACAAATATAAACATTAATATACTCGTTTCAAAAATAAACGAAGAAGCCGCAGTGTCATAGGCCAAATATGTAAACATTTATGCATATATTATAATGCATATATCTTACATACTTATATAGTCGTTTTAATATATATATATATATATATATATATATATATATATATATATATATATATATACACTTGAGTATAGCAATAATGAATATATTTAGTTTCAGTATTGTGATTTATTAGATTTTATAATAAGGTCATATCCAATATTGATTCAATCAAGTGTCAAAAGCTGTTAATTTTTAATGCTTTTCATTCCTTTTTAGTTCTTGAATATAAAATTATGAAATATTCATATAAATATTCATCAATAGTGATATTTCTAAACACTTTGTTTAGAATAGATAGTTTATTAATATTACAATATGTAAAAGTGACGTTTGTGTCTTACCAGGCGTCGATGTTTTCATACAAGTATTGATAGTGAAATGAAATCTTTTACAAATATATTAAAATGAACTGGAAAAAGTGTCCGTGTTGTTTAAAATGTCTAGATGTAAATGGAGATTAAATCAATTAAAAAATATATACGTGAAATAAGATATAATGTCATATAAATTTTACTTGATTGAATTAAGGTATAAATGCAGTTGATTTAAATTAAAATATGTTTCTATATCAAGAGAATCATATTTGAAGATTAATGTAAGTTAAAAGTAATTTCTTGAAAATAAATGATTAAATAGTTTAAAAATATATTTATTTTAAACATAATTTTCCATTCGTTTCTTTAACCCTTTGCACTCGAAGCTTTTTTTCATTCATATTACCAGCAACTCGAAGCAATTTCAATAGATAAATCATATTCACATATTAGTAAATGATATGCGCAATAACAGTTTGTTTACAGTTACATAAACAAAATTTTCCTAAACAGATTTAATTTGCAATTTTTTAAAAGAATAAATGAAGTTATTACGATTTATTTTTGTCCTTATGTTATGAACTGAAAATTATTTGCATCGTCTCCATAGCGGAGCCTTCGAGTTTGAAGATAAATTTTAAATGGCTCCGCTTCGGAGCCCTCGATTGCAAAGGGTTAAATTTAGGCACAAATATTTGTACTATTGATCAGTTATATTTAAATATATGAAACTATAATTTAATCATTCAACAATTCAGTATTCTCATTGAAAAAAAATAAAAAATCAGTAATACTTAATGATTTGAATTTCATCATGATAAATATTTAATATTATCGAAGATAGACAAATATTAAAAAGATTTATAATTATGAATTAATATTATATATATATATATATATAAATAGAGAGAGAGACCCATATACATACGTATATATGTAAACAAAACGTGCGTTTATAGTTCTGGTAAAAAATTATAATACTTAACACATGACAATATTATCAGTATTGAAGAAGCTATCATTTAAGACGCGTTGAAATTTTACACGTTCATAAATAATTAAAACAGCAGCTTATACGATCGAAACGTTTTTGAACAAAAACATGGTAATGGAGGTGAGTTCAGCAGTCGGACCAGGGGCCGACGGAGGCCGCCGCAGGCCCCCGCTTTGTTCAGTCGCATTTGATAAATGATTGCCACTGCACGCATTCTTCATTGCGAGAGCAACTATCTATACGAATTCTTGTAGAATGTCGCCGTAAAAACTATTTGCTACCTTTAAATGCACATATATATATATATATATATATATATATATATATATATATATATATATATATAATGCTAAGTTAGTTAACACGAGGATTATTTACTTCTTGTTCTCCGTTGTTTTTTTTCGTATCTGATAATACCATTTTTTATTTTAATCCTTGAATTAAAACAATTACTGCTTTCCTATTTCATAATTAAATTAAGTAATCTACACTGAAAATAAAACAATAATATATTAATTTTGATTTCATTTTTTGCCTGGTTCAATGAAATATTTCTAAAATATGAATGAATAAAGAAATTTATTTTAGTAAAAATTCTCTATTTTTATTGAATAAATATCTACTCAGATAATACAAAATGTTAATTATTTATTTCTCAATATTAATTTTATGTGCATTTTGACAGAAATACAAGCATCCTTTGAAAAAGGAACAACAAATCTGGTTATAACTCAAATAATCTATTCACTTCAGCAATGCAATATTTTATGTGTTTAATAATTATTTATTGTTCATTTTATTCGCTTATCCGTCTTTGCATCGTCAGTGATTTAATAACGATTTTTTATATGTTTTATAATAAACGTTTTATGATGGAGCGCTCTGACGACGATGGCATGTCCATCGAAATGAAATATCATTAAGCGATGAAAACACACAATTCTATAAATCTTATTGTATTGGGGAGAGTGATTCATATTATTGCAATATAAAAACGTTGTCTAATCGTTCCTACATAATTCTTTCTAATTCTTTTTATTTAATGTATAATCAACCACTAATTTTTTTTTGTTCTTTTTTTGTATTTATATAGGGCCATCCAGATGTTACGCCTAGATTTATGTTTTATTAAAAAAAACTATACATATATTTCCTTATACACACGTTTCTTTTTAGTAAAACACAAATCCAGACGTCACATTTAGATGACGCTATATTTTACTATTTATTTTAAAAGATATTAATGTATTTTTTTTTTAAGTACAGGTTATAAAAGATTATTATAATGATTATATAACATGGCACTGAAAAAAATATTTCATTGCTATTGAAATGCATAATGGTAGAAAAGTGAATAATAAATGATTAAAGAACTTTTTATAAAATATTTTAAACGAAAGAGGGGTATTATTTTGTTAAAATTTAAATTATCTACAGTACTAAATAATTGTCTTTTGCTATCCGAATTACTTGAAATATATTTAGTAGGTCTCTCTGACTATGCCAGCTCAATAGAGTCTCTTCTTGACAGAGCTTTTCGACAATTGCTTTTTTTATAAGATGAGGTTGTCAGTTTCATGTTTAACTTTCGAAAATGAGGGATTTTTCGACTGGGAATCGAACCCAATCTTCCGCATGACAAGCGATGATGCAAGTCACTATGCTACCCAGTCCAGAAATTATATATATATATATATATATATATATATATATATATATATATATATATATATGTATGTATTATAAAAATATGTATTATGAAAAATTATAAATGTTTTTTAATTCCGTGCACACCGATGATATAATAATCACTTACTCATATTTCAATATAATGTTTTTAATCAATCAATGTAAATATTACAATTTAAAATACAAGTAAATCATTTTCTTATAATACCATAATCGAAACATATTTGTTTCCTAGTGAGAATAAAATATCAATTTCATCTTAGAATTTTCATCACTTGTAAAATTACAATCTAGCATTAATTATAAGAATAAGAATTTCGAGAATTGATTTTTGCACGTTTAGCAAATCTATTTATAAATGAAATATTCATAATGAAATTTATGGATGCTCATTAAAGTTATGCCTTTACAACCTTACGTTGAAGAATAATAATAATAAAAAAAAAAAACGAAAAAAAAAACATTGTTTTGATCTCTGAGACAATTCGAACCCCACGAGGCTATTATTTGAAGCCTGGCGGCAATTATAGAATCCATTAGGCGTTGAATGAAGAGGCCTGAGCGATATCGACAGGCTATCAATAACTACGGCCCGGGGCCCGCAGTTCATTTCACGCCAGTAACGTGCCGCTCCAGGGCGACCGCACTGAAACAAAGACGTGACACTGCGGGTTGCTCAGCGGGGGTTACCGACATCACCATCGGAGGCTCTTGAGATAACTTCAACTATCGGTGAACGTCGTTTCAAAACTGTGCCGTTTCGATATCTTGATGTTGGCTAACAGTGAAATTATTTGACGGATATTCGGGGTTTACTCCTTCTCGACAGTTATTTTTACAAGATGAGGTTGTCGGCCTTCATGCAAGTGATAGTAATTGAGCTACTGTCATAATTATATATATATATATATATATATATATATATATATATATATACATATGAGTGTATATTCTTTATTTCTAAATATTGAAATTTCAAAATGCCAATTTCATATTTTTTAATTCCATACTATGGTTTAACAAATGCCAAAAAACTCAATTTAAGATTATATATCTGTACCGATATTGCTTTGTAATATAATTCCTTTATATACTTTTCAACTAATTTTATATAAATACCTTTTATAAGACAATATTTGTTTTAATATCGTGAAAAAAATATTTTAATACAAAATCATTCACATAAATTCCATAAGATTTTATAAAAATGTTCAATAATCATTTATTATTAATTTTTGGCATGCATTTAGATGATCATACTATCATCTTTAATGAGATGTATTATAAAATCTCTTGCTAATAAGAAAATGTAATAATATGACTTTCTTACCTGTTTCTTGTCGTTGAAGGGCTGCATTATTTTTTTTATTATATTTTACTGCAAAAATTTCTATTATGTATAGTGCAAAAGATTTAATGACCTGTCAATATGATGTTGATAATATGTTCATCTAAATTCGTATCAAGAAATAAAATGAACTTAAATGATTATTTAACATTTTCATCAAATTTTATAGTATCGAGGTGAATGATTCACTTATTATTTTTGAATCAGTTTAAACTTTTGATAAATGTAATTTATCAAAAATCAGTTTTTGCAATGTATTATTTATAAATATTTTCAGGAATGGAAATTTAATTGTTTGCAAAAATGTGACGAAAAAACAACACATATCTAAAAACTTGTACGAATAATGATATAGTTTATAGATTATTTTTTTAAAAAAAGGCTATATTTAGTGCCAAAAATTTGTAGAAAATTTACATACAATTTTAAACATTATTTATTTCGATATTATGAATTTAATAAAACACAAAAATACAATAATTCCTTCACAAATGGATAACACATATCAATACCATAAGTTTGTGATATTAGGATGTTCAATAATCATTTATTATTTACTTTATTCGTTGATATATGTTAGATGACTATATTATTATCATCAAATACTGACAAAATTTATTTGCTAATAACCTTCAATGAAGTTGAAACAATGATTCGCCTTATGTATAATAAAATATTGTAGAGAGTAACTAATAAAATCATATTTTTACTAGAATAGAAATAAGTAAGCAACACTACAATTTATATATATATATATATATATATATATATATTAGGTTGGCAAATATCTCCCTTCCGCCTTCTGGTCTTTTGAATTTCGCAGTTATGTACAAAAAAAAAAAAAAAAGCGGAAGGGAGATACTTGCCAACCTAATATATACATTGATAAGAATTTCTATTAGAATTTTGAAACATTTATGGAATTAAATTATAAAATTTCACACATAATAACGTTATTTATAGAATAATTTTCACAAAAAAAAAATATTTTTGGATAAATTTCTTTCTTGAAAATTTATAACATGTTAACATTGTTTATTTGAATATTTTGAAGATAATGGAACTTAATAAATATATAACTTTATCGTTAATGTTTTTTAAAAAATAAAATTTAAATATTATATATTATTTATTTTTATGATACTATAATGTTAAACTGTAGAGAGTGAGACCTTTTTTTTACAAGATATAAATAAAACACTAAATATATATATCCATATGTATGTATTTATAAAATATTTATTTTTATAAAATTCAAAATATATTAAATATAATATAATAACACGTTCGCATATTCAATAGACAAGAGTAACATAGATTAAACTTAACAAAAGTATTAAAATCCTTTAATAACAGTCGCAAACAAATGCGACAACATAATCCCTTACACGTTTCGAGAGCGTCTCAAGAACTGATATTTATAGTATAATAAATAACTTATAACTTACCTTATGGTAAACGTTTTTGTCCGGATGATTAACACCCTCCGCGACCTTCACAAAAACCTACGCAATTCAATACTTGAACGTTTTAAATCGGTAGATGTTTACTAAAATTTGTTAAAAATTAGAATTTATATTCTTATTATGCAGTTAAAACCACATACTATTTGAAAAATGTAATAAATTTAAAATAGTTGATCTGATCATACCTGTTTATATTCTCAACTTAACTAGTAATTATATAGGGCCATCCAAATGTGACGCCTAGATTTGTGTTTTATTAAAAAGAAACATGTGTCACACTAGGCGTCACATTTGGATGATCCTATATGTTATACTATTATTTATCATATTATTAATTTTATTCATATGTATTTTTTTATTTCCGTGCAACAAATGGAACAAATAATATTAGGTCAGAAATGTAGTCGTATGTGAAATAATTCAAATTAAAATTCGGTTTCATTGAAATAATATTTTTTCAATCTTTATAATATAAATACTGTAAATTATTTGAGACTTTTTATTAGACCAATTGTATATGTATGACATTTAAATGAAAATATTGAAGTAAATATAAGTTTTGTGTTTTAAAGTGTTATTAACTTCAAAATATCTGAGTAAACAATATTTTCAAAGAACATTTTTACTGGCAACTATTATTTTTTTTATAACAATTTTTATAATAGGTTTGAAAAAACCATATAACACAATTTTTTTAATATATCTCCATGTTTAAAATGCTGTATAATAATATAAATTTAAATATTAAAAATTATATTACATAAAAAATACTTGATGCTACTTTAAATTGCCAGATTTAATTTCGGAAAAAAAGTATTCGATCAAAAGCTTACAATTAAAAAAATCTTAGTAAAATACCATCGTTTGTAAAACTTAATGTTTTATATATATTTTTTTTTAAATGTACATGTATCACAAAAAAACAAAATAAATATTTTTTAATATGAAAAAATGAAATGTATTAAAATTCAAGTGAAATTACTAATTTAATTATTAGTTGTTTTGGAACTGTGGCTGATTCATTTTACACAAATGAATTTTCACCCCAACACCACAATAATTTAAACTAAATAATAAAACAATAATTTAAACTAAATAATAACCAACTAATTTAATATATATTTTAAACAAATATTAGTTTTAATGTTAATACTAAATATTTAATTACGTTAAGGCAGTTCGTTTTCTAAATTATTTTATTAATCTATAACATTTTGAAAATATCATAAGTAATAAAAAGATTTGTACTTTTTAGAAAACTTTTTTTAATAATATTTACATAAATATATTAATGACATTGTGACATATGAAATTATTATTTAACATGAGATCATATTCTTATATTAGAATATTTTATTAACATATTTTATTAAATTATAAAATTCTTTTTCTTTTTTTCTCTATTTGATATTTTATATATAACAAATAAATAATTAAATTTAAATCATTTTCTATTAATGTATAATGTTGTATATATATATATATATATATATATATATATATATATATATATATATATATATATATATATATGGGAATAAGAAGATTTTTTTAATATAATTATGAAACAATTTAAAAAAATATAAAAATTTGTTTATTTTATTGTATTTTCTTACATTTATCTATTTTTACCAAACGATCATTTCAAAACCTTTTGATGAAAACATATAAAAAGGTGACTATAAATTTAACTGGAGATGGTTCATATTTTTATTATTTGTAGAACTATCAAGACAGGAGTATGATGGATGAATGAAAAATATAAGAAAAATTATACTACCCATAGATATTTCTTTCATTGACTTCTTTAGAAATAAGTCAAATAGGCACAAATATGATAAATTGAGTTTCAAGCGATTGTACAAAAATGTATTCGCTTAAAAAGGTTCATATTCATAACATATTCGTTTATATTTGTTCTTATGTGGTTAAATAGTTTGTTTACAAAAAATATTTAATTTTATGAAATATAATAACAATGTTAGGTATACTTAACAAATATTATTATTATCATGAAATATAAATGTTATATATTTTTTAACAAAATATTAGATTATTATAACAATCGATGAATATATATATATATATATATATATATATATATATATATATATATTGTTATAACAAACATTAAAAATAGAATCCATAGTTTGAAAATATTATTTCATTTTAAATTGTGGTTATTTAGTGTAATAGAAAAAATATTTTATTTTTTAAGTTAATGTAAAAATTGTATAATTAAATTTCTTAAAAATAATTAAAGTTTGTATCAGATTGATGAAAAATATTTAAAAATTAAAAAAATAATATAATATATATCATTTTATATTTATGGTTAAAGAGTTATTATTGTTGATGTAAGTCAAATCGTCGGAAAAATCTAATTTTTATAATAGCTTCTATGAAGATAAGTGATAAAAAAAGAGATAAATAATATATTTATTAAATATGTTATTTACAAGTAAAATATTTTATATTAGATATTTTTATAAATCATGTCTAATTTTTAGTGTGTGATAAATATTTATTTTCATAAAAATACTATAGATATTTAAATATTGCAGTTAATGATATTTGTTTTAATTTATAGATCCTTTTTTCTTTTAAATATGAGATACACTTTTCATAAAAGAAGAAAAATGAAGCCAAGATATCACATTAAAAAGAATTAAATATTTAAATATTGATATTTGTTTATATATATATATATATATATATATATATATATATATATATATAAGTATATGATTTCAACTACATTTTATAAAAATAAACTATATTTTCAACATCTTCCGCCTAAATATCACAAAAATAATTTAGTAAACACGTCATTAAAAGACAACACGAAAAGAAGACAATAAATCTTCGGACATAGCATTAAATACAAAACACAGTGAAAATTCATAATTTAAAATTTTCTGGCCTTAGAGACGTTATGAAGTGTCCACGGCAGTTAATAAACAACTATAACGTTTGGGCGTAAAGTGACCATATCATAGATACAAAAGAAATATCTTAGCCATGCGACCAGTCCGTAACAATGCATGCCAACGCCTGACAGTTGTCAGCTCGCACATAACTGAAGATATATGTGTGCAGCAGCACGCCCGCACTTTTTGCTTTCATATACCGATTTGTGTGAACACAATCCTTAAGACTTGGGTAATGAATGTAAATCCATATTAAGTAGCTTTTGTAGCCTATTGCAGTTTTTACGATCAGTAAAAAAAATAAACATATAGCTAGATAATATCGTTTTGTTTGTATTTTTTATATCTGCAGAATATTTGTTATGAATACATTTTATTAAATATTATAAAACAGCATATTTCATCAAATTTGAAACAGAAGAGCAAAAATAACTAACCGTTTAAATTATTTATCAATTAAAAAAAACTATTATAAATGTTATCATTAAGACTTAATTAAGTGAAATAGTAGACACGTTTTTAATATAATTTTTGTAAAATCATCGCCATTGATGTTCAATAAATTTCAGTTCTTTTATTAAACTAAATATTACTGTGTCAAGTGTTATGTCAGCAATAACTTGGGGAATATTTTCATTTAAATTTTCCAGCATATGTGGGTTGTTTGTGTAGGATGTAATCAGGATCTTAAAATATTGCTGACTGATGAAAGCAATCATCTACAATTATCTAAAAAAAAACCTAATTCATCTCTATTGTAAGTACTTTATCAAACTTTACCATGTCCCAGTACTAATCATTTTGTTTATTTACACGACCACTTAACTGAATATGTATCTCGTTACTTACTATTTTCATTTAAGATTTTCTGACAAAACTTGTTTATTTGTTGATTAAGATTTATAATTCTATTATTCAATACAAAATGTGCTCAAATTATATAATTTAATTTCTTAGCATCTCTATTATTTAACTATAAAACGGCGACAGACAGAAATAAATATAAAAAAATCTAATGATTAAAATGTATTAATTGTTTTATATGTATTTATTGTATTATTCATTTTTCTTTTCAATAATAATATGAATACACTTAAAATAAATTAGTCCAATAACAATTTTTTTTAAAAAAATTACAATTTTAACTAACTGTAGATTAAGACATTTTTTAAAATATTCAATGTATGAAAGCATTCTAATATATTTAATTAAAATTAGCAAAAATACTTCTGTATCATAAACAGAATAAACTGTCTATTTATAACACATTTTCAATTACCTCGAAAAATAAATGAGAATTTAGATAATTTAGAGAGTGACAAATGATTTTTTTTTTGGGACTTTTGAAATGAGAGTTTAGAAAATAGAAGAAATCTATCAACTTTAATTTTCATTTTTATAGTTTATAGGGTATTTAACATAAGAAGTTTATAATCAAGGAATAACTTCTTTATTTTTCTAAGACAGAAATCCTCAAGCACTAAAAAGATATTCTATTTAAATAATCTTAATGATTTAATAACATAGTAAATTAAATAAAATCCATTTAAATGTACGAGGTCGTTTGATAAGTCCGTGTAAATTCTGAAAGATGGCACCACTGGTGCATATCGAGGTTATTTTTAATTAGTAGCACCTCTTGGAAGAACACACATCAAGTTTCAGCCATATCGGTCTATTCCTTTGTGTTTGACAATCGTTGGAATCAAGGAAATCGAGTGATTGTCAAATAATGGACGAAAAAGAATTTCGCGTGTTGATTAAACACTACTTCATTAAAGGCAAAACGCCTCAGGAGACTAAACAGAAGCTTGATAAACATTATGGTGACTCTGCACCTTCGATTAGTGCGGTTTATAAGTGGTTTCAAAATTTTCGGAGTGGCCATATGAGCACAAGAGACGCTGAACGTTCTGGACGCCCTGTTGAGGTCACCACTCCAGAAATCATTGATAAAATCCATGATATGGTGATGGATGACAGAAGAGTGAAAGTGCGTGAGATTACTAGTGCTGTAGGCATCTCGTGTGAACGGGTACATAATATTTTGCACCAACATTTGGACATGAAAAAGCTATCCGCCAGGTGGGTGCCGCGATTGCTCACGATCGACCAAAAACGAGGTCGTGTGAAGTGTTGCAAGAACGTAAATTGCAAGTTACGTAATGTAAACCAATAATAACACTGAATTAAAATTCCAACTAAAATAAAACCCTTTCGTTTGTCGAATGTTCAGTTTTTTACAATAATGTTTTTCATTCCAATATTTTAAATTATTGAATATCTTAATAAAGGGTTTTAATTTTAAATGAAAATGGATAATATTAATAAAGTTTAGATCAGTCCTCATTGGAACTTCTGTCACCAGATTTTTAGTTACAAGCAAATATATTATTACTATAATTTATATTTGCTAAATACTTGAAAATGTAATAAAATTAATTAAACGCCAACAGAATAATGAAACAGGTAATATAGCATGTAACCGATTGTAAACCACAAGAGTAATAATGTGAAAAATTGTATATAATAATAAAACAAAATATATTATAGTTACTTTTTTATTACTGAAAATTTATTTTTAAATATAATATTGTGATTGGATGTATTTAATCATTTATTATTTAAAAGATTCGACACCTTTTCAAAAATCTATTAAAAAAATATCTAATGAGAAAACATTTCGTTTGAAAAGAGCTTTTTCAGCCACGTAACTGACTAAAAAGTTTATTGAAAAAATCGAATGTGTTTGAACATACACTCTTTCACAGACATCACGTATTTCACACAAAACTATTGACAGAGGAATATCCTTTTCGATCAGTTTCCGATATATGCATCTCTGCCATCATCATATAACACTTTAATACAATAGATGCAACGATAACAAATCTGCTGTGGTCTTAAAAAGAGACGTCTGCGGCCGGGTGGCGTCACGCCTGAACGACGACCCCCCGTTACGACAGATTTGCAGAGTCAAACCTCGGTACGCTTAGTAGGGGGTCGTGTTGTCGATTACGATTCTCGTTGTAGTAGTATATTATATAGGTTTATATAGTGGCACACTATATATAAAATATAAATATATACGGATATAAATGTTTAATGAAACTGATATGACAAATAAATATTAGTTTAAATAATTTCAATTCGAGTTTGAAATGTTAGATAAGTATCGACACTAATATTAAAATCTGTTTTTTCTAAAGTGGATATACGATTGGAATATTGTAATGTAATTTTAAACAAATAAATATCAGAAAAAAATCAAACAAGACATTATTAAAGTATGTTATTTTTCAATATTAAAAAAATATAGATTATATATATATTTTTAATATACATTTTTTTATATTAAAATTATTTTAATCATTGCATATGAATTATTTATTAAACATATTTTGTATTATAAAATTATCTTATATAGAATTATATTATTATATTACAGATTAATTGATTAAAAAAAATATCAAATATTAAATAAAACTATATAAACAATATTAAAGTATTCATATATAAATAAAAATCGTCATCATAATTTCGCTTTCAAATAATTTTCAAAAAACTCGTAATATATTTAAAATCACTTATAGAATAATAAAAGATCACTCCCCTTCGCTTTCGTTACAACACCACCTTTTCACTATTGTAGATAGAGACTTTCAATGCATTTGACACATATTTTATGTACATATACGAACATATTGTAATAGACTATTGTCACCGTATAACCACAAACCATTGGATTAGTGTAAAGCATAAGTTACAAGAACTGATTCATTGTCTACAAAAGTGTAGTATGTATTTTTCGATTCTTTTGTTAGTTGCTTTGAAAATACAGTACGGAGTCATATTTTTCGTTTCAAGACATTACTATATTATTTCTGAATCGACTGTTCCTTTGTTAACAATTTCAAGGCGTTTAAAAGAGCATTATAAAAAATGTATTTAATAAATTTTGCATGTTTTTATTTAATTAGCAATAATTAGTTTAAAAACTAAAATGAAACAAAATTTGAATTATATTTGAAATGTTTCCAAAAAATTGAAATAATATTAGTAGTAATTATAGTATTATATTAAATAATAATTTCATTATAATATAAAAGATAATATGCAAATAAACTTAAAATATATGTACGTTAAGGTGACCGCCTAAAAAAAGGTGACTTTCGGGAATTTTTTTAAAGGAAAGTATTGCATCGAATGTTTTAAAATTTTGAGGATATATTTGTGCATAAATAATATATATATAGCAATTTTTTTGAATGAAAATATTTTATTTTCAGCAAGTTATTTGCCATCTACCGAGTCTCCAAAAAAAAAAAAAAAATGTTCCCCCACTGCTGCAGTGATTGCGGCCTTCACAGTGCTTGAAATAAAAAAAAGTTCGTTAAACTAGAAGGTTTTGCCTATACAATGACCCAGGATTGTGAAAAAAAATTGAAATTTAACAAAATGGCGGAGTTTTGAAAAAAAGTTTAAAATTTCGCTCAAAAATCTGATGGTTTTTGGCATGACAAAATTACATTTTTTATCCAATCGAAAAACTGGATGGTCATTGTATGGAGAAACAAATACTAAATATGTTAAAACAAAAATCAAATCGATCGGATGATTTGTTATCGAGTTAGAACTGCAGCAAATTTTAAAAATGTAGTTTTGAGAAAAACGCGTTTAAAGATAAAAGTATTGATTTCATTGTTATAAATAGCTACTCTTTAGAAGGCTGTAGCTCAAAAACTATTTGAGATCCGCACTTGAAATTTTAGTATGTTATTTTTGAAAGTATAGACTATCGAAAAATGCAAAAAAATAAATCGATTTTTTGAAAGTGTCACACTAGTCGTGCCCCTTAATAAACTTATAATATAGATTTAAATCAAATCGACTACTTTTCTTGTCTCCATCTTATCTTTTCTCTTTTTTATAATTTTAAGTACTCGAACAATATTGTTATCCATCGGTGATTTTCTTTTCTTTCTATATGACAGGGATATTTTTATTTTAAATTTTCCATTTTGGTTAACTTATTCTAAATACACATAATTTTTGTCTTTTATTATTTCAATTTCTTTTAATTCCATTTTCTTTAAATCTCTAATTTATTATACGATATTTTATTTTTGTTGTGCTTTGGTTCATCATAAGACAACTTTTTGTCTTGCTTTGTCTAACTGTTGTTATATATATATATATATATATATATATATATATATATATATATATATATATATATATATATATTCTATTCAGGTATTCGTATAAATGCAAGAAAATAATATCGTTTTCTATAACATGATTGTATATGGTAGATTCAGGTATAATAAAATTACCCTTTAGACTTATAATATCCGTTAACAAAAATAATTTGTTGCTCATATTGTTAGCCAATAGGGTAAGAACTTGGGCGGGATGTAAAGTCCCTCTTTTAACTGAAGCTTATTCACATGACTTTAACATATGTTTGTCATATTATGTTTATGTTTGGAACCCTACAATAATTTCGCAGAATATAAATATACTACATACACCAAAATGATTATTATATATATATATATATATATATATATATATATATATATATATATATATATATATATATATATATATATATATATATATAAATAAACAGGTTGTCAAAAAGTCATGACGTATTTTGACTATGTTTTTCAAATGTCATTTATTTATATAAAGTATAAAGTTTAATCAAAAATGTATTTGCCATTTTGTTTGATGACCTTTTGCCATCTTTCAGTGAGTTTTATAATTCCAGGTTCATAGAAAGACCTGTCTTTATCAGGTAAAAACTGGACAAGGTACTGTTTTTAGCCTCATCGGAATTAAACGATTTACCATGCAAGAAGTTTTGTAAAGACCGAAATATGTGGAAGTTTGACGGCGCAATGTCGGGAAAATACGCTGGATATGGCAACACATCCCATTCAAACATCGACAGTTTTTAACGGGTTACCAAACTTGTGCGTGGTCTCGCGTTATCATGTTGGAACACAACTCTTTTATGATTAACGAGTTCTGGGTGCTTCTACGCTTCATACGCACAGTCAAATGAACTTCTTTGAGTTCATGACGAACCCAAATATCGAGATTACTTTGTATCCCAGCTTCTTTTTCTCATGTCTTTTTGTCGTGAACGCTGGAATAATGAATATTTAATGTTTCTGCAATCTCAACGCGGGTTTGACTCGATCAATGCCCTTATTTTGTCGTCATCAACCTCGATTAGCCTTCTTGAGCAAAGAGCGTTGTTAACATCAAAATCACCAACACGAAATTTCACGAACCATCATTAGCAGTGACATTCTTGTAGGGCATGGTCACCGTAAACTTTACGCAACTTATCACAAGCTTACCGTGCGTTTTTCTTTTTACGGAAATAAAATAGTAAAATATGGTGAAAATGCACAATTTGATCTTTCATCTTCAACTTGTTATAAAATCTATAAAACTCAACCAAATCGGTTAAATTTTTTTATTTGAATGAAGGTAAAAGTGTCAGCTGTCAAACGACATAACAATTATATGGATGCGAATTACGCTTCTACTATAAAAAATACACCAACGACATTTATTGCAAAAATCTGATATGACTTTTCTGACAACCCAATATATATATATATATAAAAATTGTAAAAATTGTCATATTATTATTAACTACATCAGATTTAAATACATTCCTTTGTTTGGAATAAATAAATGTTTTAATTTCTTATAATTCGAGTTATTTTTATATTAAATTGAATACTATAAATTTAAAATGTCAATCTTTAATATATTATTGATATTTCCGAAAATAAATATATTCTAATATTAAAATAAGCTTAGGAATAATTTTATAGAAAATAAATTTACAATTTTAATTGTTAAGTTGTAATTTAATTTCTAGGTTTTGAATTGAATTATTTTCTTGTTCCTAAGAATTTTAAACGTTGCTTTATGACATTAATTTGATTTTTTAAAAAAGCTAAAATTTATTTAAAAAAAATCTACTAATTATTTCAAAATAGTATTATTAAATTTCATAGATAATTGGAAAATATTTATGACAAATTCATACAATCATCTTTTCTAACTAATGCCCAGTTTTATATTTTATAAATCAACTAATTTATTGATATTTTGTATAATATTACATCGATTTTGCAACACAATTGATTTAATTCAATGGCTAATTTAATTTTAATCAAATGAATGGCTATATTATGAATTAAAACAAACAATAATTTGTTATTTTCTTTTATTACAATGTTTAAATGCATCTTTGTATCTTTGAAGCATGACACAAAATATTCATAATAATAGTTTATAAATTCGTATTTCGAAAATCGGCATTACCACCGAAACTATTTGTGAAAAAGTGAATAGTAAGTAATTATTTAACACATCCAAATTTCGTGTTGATGAATCAGTAATATTTTGTTAGATATCGTATTTACTATTTCTTATTTATAGTTTATATTGTTATTTTATATTAATGGCATTTAAGGGGTTATACGCAGTTAGAAATTTCAAAAAATCGATTTTTTTTATTGTATTTTCGGAATGCACATATATTTGAGTATATTCTCTGAAAATTTGAAGTAAATCCGATAAATATTTTCGGACATACACCTGAATTTGTAAGTAATTTTTAACTATGTGTAAACTACTTCCGAAACTTCAAACGCGTTTATCTCAAAACGATGTTTTCATAGTCGGTGATCTCGATATCTCAGAAATGGCTGAACCGATCGGTCTCAAATTTTCACACAATCTTCTCAAATATATTCCTCAGGTATTGAACGAAGGAATAAGGTTTACAAAAATTATTACTATTTTTTTAAACAATTTGGAGCGAAAATTTTAGTAAAAAACGAAAAATTTTTTCAAGTAGACGCCATTTTGTCAAAAATGAAAATTTTTATTATTCCTTCGTTCAATACCTGCATTAATCTATCCTTTAAAAGAATTGACCATATTTTTTGATTTCAAATAATCCAAACCGCCGATATGGAGATCACCGCCAAGCGCCTTTTTTTGGAGGTCGTTCGGGACATCGTCTGCAGGAGCGGTGCACTTCAATATTTTTTTATGATCGACATGTTATTTTATTCTTGAAAGTAGGATCTATTCAAATAACCATAATTTGTAATTGCAAAATAAATACTGTTTCTAAAAAAAATTCATAAAAAAACGTCGTTTTTGCGCCTCGCAACTGCGTATAACCCCTTAAGTAGTATTATTTGATTAAAACTTATACAGAGATGAGTATACGTTATTATTTCAACATAAGATCTCTTGATTTTTTAAACAAATAGTGTATAAATTGTTTTATACACTTTTTGACTATTTACACGCATTCTGTAAGAAATATATGTTATTCGCAAACATTTCTACTGTTTCGGAACGATGTGCCTGTAGTAGATGTTTGTAATTTTGTTATAGACAGAGCAGAGAACGTGTGCAGCTTGCGGCGAAGCTATTGGCGATCGCGTGCTTTTGGAGGTGTCAGGACGAGCGTGGCACGCGCGCTGTTTACGCTGTTGTGTTTGTCAGCTTCAACTAGACCGTCAACCTTCTTGTTTTGTTAGAGGCGACACACAACTTTTTTGTAGACAAGATTACGCTAAGTGAGTTAAAAATATAATTAAGAATATTAAAAAGCTAAGATTAAATCCGGTTTTGAATATTCTTTTCAACTCTAAAGTGCTATATTTGTTATGAAAGTAATTTTATGATATTTAATAATTTTTCATTACACTGATGTACTTATTATTTTGTATTATATTTTTACAACAAACTAATATATACATATGTTATAGCATGAATATTTTTTTTATATTATTTTTTATACAAACTTTATATCTTTTCTAATATAGTTTTGTGAAAATTTGTTTTATAATTTTTTTTTAATTCCATAATTTATAATATATAAAATATTAAAATTTTAATTATGTACTACTAAACTAAATATATTCAAACCGACTATTTTATTATATATATATATATATATATATATATATATATATATATATATATATATACTACATATATCTATTTTTAAATCAGTAATAATAATTTTACAGTCAATAAAATACATTTTATTATATCTTGCATTTCTAAAAAATGCTATTTTATCAAAATAAAAAAAATAAATGACACATATCATTTATTTCTAACTATTAGTATCATAAAATTAAGTTTAATATTTTTTTTAAATAATTAAAATATTTTTTTATTATTAATCTATTATAAAAAATTAACTTTATAAATCAGTACATGTAAATTATGATATTTACAAATTCAATATTTGAAAATAAAACACTGTTAATGAGTGATATTAGTTTTTTACAACAGACTTATAAGATGCCTGAACGTTATATCTGGAACTCATTTCGATGGTTGCTTTCTACAGGAATTTAGTTTAGTTTGGTTTTGTGTATATGTTTCTGTACTCAAATCTATTAGTCTATCTATCTATCTATCTATCTATCTATCTATCTATATATATATATATATATATATATATATATATATATATATATATATATATATATATATATATATATATATATATATATGTATATATATATATACACATATGTATAAATATTTCAAGCAATTTTCCTAATGTATTTTATAGTCTATTATACAAATTTATTTAAAAGTTAGGTTATTAAATTAAATATTCAAAAATGATTTTTACATTATAATTTTTTTAAGTATAATATTTTTTAGTACTATCAACAAATTTTTATATAAATCTATTTTATTTATATTTAACATTTGATGTTAAATATAAATAAAAAATATCAATATTCAACTTATAAGATTATATAAATTCATTCTTCTACTAAAAATAATCTACTAAAAATATTCTACTAAAAATATACTTCTTTTAATAATCAAATCTTTACATTATTTTGAACTATTATATGTTCTTGATATTTTTCTTCATTTCAAAAAACACATTCATTATTTCCTTCTTGTATTATTTGTTTCCATACCATATCCACAATCTTATTCTAAATATACAATACCTTCTTTCGTTTCTATTTGTTTGCTAAATATGTACTTTGCTCAATTTTGATAATAATCTAATCTTCTATAACACATTAATCGCTTTTTCATAAATACATAATATATATATTGTTATATTTTTTTCTTATTTGTTACTTAAAACTCATTTTTAATTGTATTTATTTTATATTACTATTGTTATTAATCGATTTATTTCATTTAATATCCTTATTCTCAATATTTTTTTTTATTTTCTTTACCAATTAGAATTAATGATATTCTGAACACCATTTAAGCATTTTTATTTTTTATGTATATTGAAAATAATATATCATAGACAGAAAATTATGAAATTTCCTTAGTATTATGAACTTAATTTTTAATACTTAAAGTATAATATTGTATGAAAAATAGCAATGCTATTATTAATGTGATTTCTTATATTATGATAAAAATGAAAAAAAACATATTTTATATATATATATATCATTTTTATATCTTTCGGATTAAGTTTATGAATTAACTTTCAAAATTAACCATTGTCAGCTGTCTGTAGTTAAGCATTTTACTTATTATTAATATTATTTTTTTAAAAAAAACTTATTGTTTTTCTTTCCTTGTCAACAAATTTCTCGAATATCTATCAATGACAGTGTTTCGAATCGATGACTGGCACGCTCACATGTGAAATATGAGCATCGCGATCCGGACGGAGCTCGGCGGGATGACGAAGCGCATTCTTGTCACAACAATGCGCGGGTCTGTGTCCACCGCCACACGAGCACACAAAGATAGATTCTGAAACATACATACATATTCACACAAACATTGAAACTCAAATACAAACATACATAGTCAAATAGTCAAATGTACGTACGTTTAAAAAGATATTCGTATACCAGCACATAGACCGCCCCAGAGTTCGACAATGACATGTAGAGTCGCGACCCCGCGACCCCCAAGTAGACGTATGTAATTTAGATAGACATATGATCAGTTTTTAAACTATCATTATCGTCATTGGCATCATCTTTGGCAATATTCTTGTAGAATAGACCGTCGGTTAAATAATTCGATGGAGGTCTGAAAATTCAAAAGAAATAACATATACACAAGTAATTGACATCGATAAATGTTCAGTTAATAGGATTTTATTAAGTTACCTTTTTCGTATTTTTTTATTTCTTTTTAAATTATTGATATAAATTAAAAATAAATCTTAAATACTTAAAGAATGTTTTTGTGCATAAAATATATCAATATTCAACTTATAAGATTATATAAAACGTATTAATTAAAATCATCTATCTATCTATCTATCTATCTATCTATCTATCTATCTATCTATATATATATATATATATATATATATATATATATATATATATATATATATATATATATATATAGGTATATTGAAAAATAATTAAATTTACATAGGTACAAAATACATTTATTACATTGTATATTCTTACTTGTCATGATTATTCCTGTATAAAAAGATACTTATCTAAAAGATAAATATTTTTATAGATATTTTTTTATTAATTATCATTTTAATTTTATTCACTTATTATAATTACTAATGATATGAGTTATAAAATGTATTTAATAGTAAAAGGTATTTTAAGATATGTAGATAATAATTTAATTAATCTACATAAAGTATAGCTTATGAATTTTATTTTCTTTTTTTGATATATCATTACTAATTTTAAGTACACCTGGATCTGTTTTTATGCGGTAGATACGTTCCGCAGAAAACCGCATTAAAAGAAATCGCACAAAAAAAGACTTAATTTACATTGAAAAATTAGGGATACGTTCCGTAATTTTCGAAAACCGCATAAAACCAAAGCTACAAAATGAAATTACTCTAAAATTCGCATTAAAAAATCAGGAAATAAAGAATGTCTAAACAAAAATTTCAAATATCTGAATAAAATTGATACAAAACATAGATTTTTTACTTTATTTTTTTTATTAACTATTTAATTTCATTCAAAGCAATATGCACATATGTGTAATTTATTTTAGAATTTTTTATACATATTTTAATCATCATCGCAATAATAGCTGCACTGTTTAGAGTAAAAAAAAGAAAATAAAAAGGAAACTAAATAGCTGTACTGTTTTCAAGACATGTAGGCCAAGCCTTTCTCCAACAGCCATTAAAAGTGTGTGGTTTTATTTGAGTAATAGCAAAAACAACATGATTTATAAAGTCAACGATAGAAAATTTTTTCCAAGAGTCAGTTACTGTTATTGACTCATTTTCTAGTTTATCCAAAATAAATTGAAAAGTGTGTTTAACGTAACATTGTTAAAAGTTGCAATTATGCCTTGATCTAATAGCTGAATAATGCTTGTTGTATTGGATGGAAAAAACATCATGTTTACATTCGGATGTTTTAAACATGGATGACCTGGTGCGTTGTCAACAAAAAATTTGGCAAGTTCTTCATCTGCCGATGTAATCGCATCCGTAATCTTCACCTTATGCAGTGCATTCCTTTTTAAAAACCCGGTTAACCACCCTTTGCCAGCCGAAAATTCCTTATCAGTTGATGGTAAATTTTCAGTAAATGGCTCTTATTCCTTTATTTGTTCATAAAACTGAAGAGCTTTTCGTTGAGTTAAATAACCGTTTAAAGAAATTCTTAAAAAATCGTATAAAAAGATACTAAAGTGAAATATGAATCGCATAACTTCAAAATCACATTAAAAAAATTCGCATAAAAAGATATTAATAAAAAATATAAATCGCATAACTTCAAAATCGCATTAAAATAATCCGCACAAAAACAGACCCAGCTGTATTTTATTATCCCATATTTCAAAAAAATGTTTATTATTGTTAGTTATTCTAAAAAACTATTTATAATGTTAAATAATAACTGCATTTTAAAACATAACTGTTTTGCAATATATTTATTTCATATGTGGAATAGTGGAGATACGACACTATGTACAATCCTAAATTAGTAAAAAAAAAGTCTAGCGCTCGATTTTCACGTAACGTGTAGTAATTTTAAATAAACAAGACCAGTCGCTTCAATTTATGTTTGAGCGACCTGTAGCGATCAACTCGTGACTCGAATCCGTAATTAATTAATTAACGCCCGAAAACTGGCAAGTCTGTATCTTGTAATTTTTTTTCACTTTCTAGTGATACATGTTCAGTTTCCGTTATTGCACCTGATCAGGAATTCATTTTATGTAAACATGTTTTGTCACTAAAAAAAGTATCGTTGGTTTTATTTAACAGGAATTCAAGGATTAATCGAAGAGTTTCTTTTTATCTCTGTGGAATTTCAATATTGTTGAAATTTAAATTACCAGATTAAGTTCGATGAACCGATGTTCAAATAAAATCGTGTGTGATAATTAACGAATCGTTTACAAATTTTAATTAGTAATGAATTACTTCTTTTCCCATATATTTAATTTATAATATTAAGATTAGATTTCACCAACGCACATATGTACAAATGTATGTACATATAAAACATGTAATGTAGAGAATAAATTAAAATAAATGAATACAGAATTCATTCATATGATAATTCAACATTATGTAATCATTTAATAAAATAGTGTTAATTAATTATAAATATATGCAATATATTATTATATAATTTTTTTATTGTTTTATATTTTATGATATATATATATATATATATATATATATATATATATATATATATATATATATATATAACCTTATTATCTCAACATGCGTACTTTGACATTCTTAATTTGTCTAGAAGCTTCGGCGCCAAGTGTTCAGTATGCTGTCGAGGAATATCTGCAACAGATTGGGTACGGAGAGCTCGGGATCATGTATACCATTTAGCTTGTTTTGCATGTGCTGCATGCCATCGACAACTAAGCACCGGCGAAGAATTTGCACTCCACGAAGAACGTGTGTTGTGCAAAGCTCATTACTTAGAAACGTTAGATGGAGCAACTACATCCGAAGACGGTTAGTAATTATGAAATGAGGATTTGTTTAAAATAATTTTCAACCAAATTATATACAAAGTTGGTTTTCAGTTTCGGTTTATATTATTTATATAGAGTGTTTTTTTTTATTTATTAATATTGAAATATATTAAAAAAAATATGATTTCTTCTAATCCTTTTCAATACAAATATTATAAGTGTAATTCGTATACACAAACACACTTTTTACATATACACATTTTTCTCTTTATATATATATATATATATATATATATATATATATATATATATATATATATCCTTTTATATAATTTAATTTTTCTTTTAATATATTCGTCTCAAATTATTTTCACTTAAGAAGTACTAAAATTCTATCCATTTTTTTAGACATGTGTGATATTAAAAAATGTCTAAATTAAAAAATAGAAATACATAATTTTATGAATTTAATTTTGTTTTCAAACAAAATTGAATATTTTAAAATTATAATTGTCCCTAAAATAATCGTTCTGATGCGCGTTTTGACAGGTTTTGAATATTATATATATATATAGGAAATAAAATGTAGGTTGGATTGGATTAAACATATTTCCTATTAATAAATGAACTTTTATTAGAAAAATACCACTGTGTGGTTATAAATGATTACATCCGATATATATGTAAGTTTCTTGATATACACAAAATCCCAGTTCATGATGATGGACACTAACACATATAATTACGATCGAACTTGTTATCCCGAGAGCCCGTGCGCGAGTGTCCCAGATTCCAGTAAACAGTAAAAACAGTAAACAGTGACATTTATTGATATAAGTTGTGTTGTACAAAATTTTTGATACAATGATAGACTTAAAGCTAGCTTATTATTAACATATTTTGCTGTATAAAAAGGTTTACAATTGGTTATCGGTGGTAGTTTTTATAATGTTTATGTCTGTGTTTCGCGGGGAAACTTTCAAAACCCGCTTAATCCCAGATTCCAACGCTTTCCTGGTTTATATACGCCTTCCGTTTGAAAACTGATTGTTACAGTTGATATTCTTTTCTTACACGACAATGACTTGACCGTTGCACCAACCGTTAGATACGATTAAATTCGTAGATGATTGTTGATTCTTTCTGAATGCTATTATTGAATTGCACACCTGCAAATTGTCGTTTGGTGACCGCCACATAATATATATAAAATTTCTCTTTTTTTTCTGTGAGTACTGTAGAATTTTTATTGTTTCGTTAACATTTTTTAAAGTTTTTGTACTACTTATTTTCTCAATTGTATGTAATTTCATATCATTCAATATCCTATTCGTTTGATCATTGAGTCGAAATGTTAAAACCGTCTTTCAATTTTTTCGAAACTTTATTTAACTGTTGAGCCATTCTTGTTCGACTGTTAGCAAATAATCCTCATATTGAAGGGATTGTTAAGTTTCAGAAAAAGATATAGTAAAACTATTTCGAAAAACAATGCTGATTAAATATTTTTTAATCACTTTATTGTTAACCTCAAAAACGAATAAGACAAGTACTGACCTATATTATCCACTGATTTCATATATCAATTGTAATCAGTAATACAAATGAACTTTACACATTTCCTAAAGTTTTATTTTTATAATAGAAATACGAGATATTGTGACCCAAAGCTAATATTAAATAGGATAACATATTTTATATAGCATTTATTTTGGTATTGTAGCAAATTCAATTGAACTTAAATATATCACTCGCCTGTACACAAGATTTTATAAAAGAATTTAATAATTATTTGTTATTCTCTTTATTCTTCGATTCACATTTCTACGGCAATGTTTTATAACACTCTACTTTGGTATTGTTAGTAGTAGTCAAAAAACACATAAAAGAATAAAATATACAATAAGTAGTTATCGAAAGCTTATAAAATTTCATGCGCTTGGAATGAGTGATTTATTTGTGTTACATATTTTATAAGTAATTGCTAAATTTAAATCTGACTTATTTGATTACTGGCATATATTTTTCATCTGATTACTAACTATATTTGATATTTTGTTCAAAAATTTCAATATAGATTAGGTCGTATTTTTTATTAGACTACATTCTGTACCGATAACTACGAATTGTTTAATGTGTATTCTATGTATTATTATTTTTTTTTTGTTTATCGGTTCAACAAGTGTTTTATACCATTAATAATTTATTATCAAACAAATATCTTATTATAAAACACTGAAGCTTTCAATTAACCCATTTGCATCCGTGAGTGGAATAGTCCGCGCACGACGACTGTCGTTTATCACCAACCGTGAACTATTCCGCTCTCAGCAATTATCCTGTCGCTGTAAAACATTTCGTGAGTGTCTTATGAGCAGTATAGAAAGATTTTAAGGCTTAAAAATATCGGAACATATAGCTCATTACCCTCAGGTGTTTCCTTATTCATTGTTCTTCAGACCTCTTTAACAACTGTTAACATAGTAGGTATTTCTAATCTAAATACAAATTTTAAAAACAACTTAATTTTATAACTTAAATTAAAATAAAATTTTATTTGCACAATGAATGGCAACCATTTTTCCGAATCGGAGTCCAGCGTGGAAATAGAAACAAGTCGAAAGCGTGTGTATTATTCCACACAGTGATAATTTTTTTATAAATTATATGATTCTCAAACAAGGTATATACATAACTTCAAAATATACATTGGGAAAGACAAGACTGATTCTGGATTTGCTAGTAAAAATGTTGTGATGAATTTAATGAAAGAGAGTGAACTATTGCATCAAGGGCCTTTATATAGATTGCTGATACAGTTCACTGACTTTATATCGTGAACTGTATAATTGCAAACAAATGTTGGTAAACTGCAAGAGTAAATAGAAAAGAGATGCCTAAGGAATTAAAATCCGTTAAGTTAGAAACGGGAGAAGCTACTATATTTTCAACAGAAGATATAGCTGCAGTCAAATGGAAAGATAAAAAAGATGTGGTTATATTAACAACAATACATTCTTTAGATTTTTCCAAGACGGGAAAATTAAACCGATGCAGTAGAGAAAAAATTTTGAAACCAACAGAAATAATAGATTATAATAAAAATATTAGTGTAATTGATATAGGCGACCCCTCATTCTTCGCATTGTGTCAATTTCACACAATGCGAAGATGTAGCAAAGCGTATACATTTTTTTTTTATTTTGTGGATATGATGTTAAATAGTTATATCCTCTTCAAGAAAAATTAAAAGGATCGAGTTTTCCACATTTACAAGAAGAAATTATTGTCAAATATTTAAAAAATAAAAGGATAAAGAAGACACCATCTATAAATGATTCAATAACAAGGTATACTGGCTGGCACTTTCCCACAAGAATACCTCCAACGGAAGCAAAGGGAAGAAAAACATCAAAGTTATGCAATGTATATTTATTTAAGTCCCTTAGAAGAGAAACTGTTTTTAAATGCGATATTTGTAATATACAGTTATATAGACCATTTTAAAAATTACCATATTAATTTAGAAAATCTACGAACTATCTCAGATTATTTACTGTACAAATGTATAATACTATCTTTTGTCTAATCATTACACGTAATTTCTAAGTAAAATCAATAATAAACAAAAATACAATAACTATCGTTGTGCAGTAATGCACGGTGATACGAGCCTGATGTCAATCGAACGTGTAACGCTAGTAGCGATTTTCGAGCTGTGATGCAAATGGGTTAATATCTAAACTGAAAACCATACACCGTTTCCGTGTTAGCTATATAAGTGCTTTAGCCACAGTCTTTCCAGGACTGTTTTGTATTATTGTGCTAGCCATTGTGTGGCAATTTAGAAAGTAGCACTCCATCACATAAAGGTTGCGGACCCCTGCTGTAGATGGCTGCGACGCAGACGGTTATCATAAAAACAAGGCGAAACGCGTACGTACAACATTCACTGAAGAACAACTACAAGTTCTACAGGCCAATTTTCAACTCGATTCAAACCCGGATGGCCAGGATTTGGAACGTATTGCGCAGATCACAGGTTTAAGTAAACGAGTCACGCAAGTGTGGTTTCAAAATTCACGAGCTCGACAAAAGAAACATTTTAATACGGGAAAAGCAAAATCGCAATGTAAGTGTTAGTAAATAGTGATTTTCTAGACGCAAAAATATTTTTATTAAATATATATATATATTTAAATATATATAATTATTATTATTATTAATGATTATTTATTTCAAATAATATATAGGTATTATACATTTTTATTGATTTCCTAAATATCAATAATATATATTATTTAACTAGATAAATTTCTATTCTTTATTGAAAAATTATGTCGATATTATTAGATGTTGAAATAACTATTACATATTTAATTTATAATTCAAAATTAAAAAAATATTTTCTGACTCATAAATAATAAAATATATATTAAAAATAGTGTGTAGGATAAAGATAATAATTATTTGCCAGGTTTCAATTGAAAAGTATAAAATATTTTAAATATTTTCATTAGTTACTTTTTCATAAATAGTTATTTGTATTGAATTCAGCTTATTTTTTAAAAAATACAATTATAAATTCTGTATTTTGTGCATACAAATATGAAATAATTTCGTTTTTCTGTACATGATTTCATTAAAATATTATGAGTTATGTTATGAGTTATTATGTTATGAGTTTATAGTTTTTTTCCAATAAAAATCATTGCTACCACATTATTTTTTAACAAATGTGTTTTCTTATTATTAAATTATTTTTTGTCTAAAAACTCTCGTCTTTATATATATATATATATATATATATATATATATATATATATATATATATATATATATATATATATATACGAGAGTCGTTTAATAAGTATGGTAAATTTATTTACTGTTTAATTTAATTAATTAATTAATTTAATTAAATTTTTCGATTTAGTTTTTCTTACTTTTTTATCTTACTTATCAAACGACCCTCGTATATACATAAGCATATGTATATGTAATATCTTTTAAAAATAAATTCATATTCAATTTTATTTATTTGTGTGAGTAGAAGTAAAATTAATTAAATATTTTTTGTAGTAAATACAGTACGCGACATGGAAAGCAACAATTTCAGTCGCCATCTTAATCTTCATCTCACGTATTCGTTCCAGCCTCATCAGGACAACGGAGCTAAAAGTTCGTCGCTAATCTCACAGCACGGTAATATAATATCTACCTGGGGGGCTGCAGTGTCACGATATCATATCTCTTTTATCAAACACACCCAATATAACTTTATTAAAAATGCATACATATCTGTGTATTTATATATATATATATATATATATATATATATATATATATACATATGTGTGTGTACTGCTTATCTTGAATTATTTCATATTGTTTAACCATTCCATATGGTATGTTCTATAATTGTTATTGTATCAAACATTAAAAAAATGTATGAGATTGCATTTTCATATACAGTAATGACATTTCATTCGTTAGCAGTTTACACAATATTTTTTATTTTATTTTTAGATGGCTCTTTAGATGAACTATCACAAGATTCAACAATGCAGTGTATGCAAGGAGAAGTGTAATTAATCGAATTTCATTTTGATAGACGAGTTCAAAAAATTCATTAATAAACTCAATTTATGAAAATAAGATTAATTTTTACCATTTATAGTTTATAACCAAAATTAATTTATTTAAAAAACGGTTTCATTTCCATTATATTATTTAAATTTTATTATTATTATTTTACTTGTTATGAAGTAATAATACATGAACACATTTATTTTACAAATATATATAATTCAAATTCCGATATATTTATTGGTTTTAATGGCTATTCACGGTTTATTATAACATTGTTTTTTGTTAAGATCGCATTTTTATACTTTATTTAATTCAAAAAAGTAAAGTTTTTCATTGGTTAAAAAACATTTTTATTAACATTATATATTTAAATATATTAATAATTGTTTAAATAAATATACGCTCAAGAGAACTTATTTGCTTACTTATATATATATATATATATATATATATATATATATATATATATATATATATATATATATGTATACATATATATACAGTTTTTATATAATTAAAATGATATATTATGTGACTTATTTTTTATATAAATGAAATAATCCATAATTATAATTTAATAAATTATTTTAAATGCTCAATTTTTTTATTGAATTCAAATATACGTTGTCAATTTTATTTGTAAAAAAATAACTTCTAATTCTAATTTACTTAGTTTGCTTCAAAAATTTCAATTTATAATTGACTAATTAATTTTTATAAAATATTTTTTTCACATTTTTTTGATACGTACTAGGTTTTAGAAAAAAATATTTAATTAAATCGATTAAAGGAATTATGTTCATTTTGTGATTAATTGATTAATAATAGAAAGTATTAATTTTTATTGTACATTTTAGTGAATTATGAATCAGTTATTGCGAAATGGCATTATCTAATTATAAACATAATAATGAATAAAATTAATGTTATTTATTTGAAGAAAGAACAAATAACATTGTGAAGATAACAATTATGTATAATTCATATTCAAAAAATTAAAATATCATTGAATTGTTAATTTTTCTTTATATATGAACATACCTAACTCTAAAACTAAACAATATCAACTTTTAACAATAAAATTTGAATATTTCATAACAATTGATTAAATATTATATGTATATTGATTTGCATATATTCTTTATATAGTGAATAATATAACATTTTTGAATAACAAATACATTATGATATATAATGAAAAGAAAAAATATATACAGTAATTAACAATTTAATTATTTAGAAAAAAATTAACAAGTAATTACGAAAGTTATCTTGAGCTATTAATTTGTTTTCAAAATTAAATGAATTTTTTGAACCATATGTGACTGTCAAAACCGTACATAATTTAAAAATTCATTGCAATTTTATGTACTATAACTTATGATAAGTAATAATTATTATAAAATGTGTGTATAAAGTACTATAAATATTATATAATTATTTTAGGATGTTATGAATACTATTTTCTTTTAGTATACGAAATTAGTATACAATTTGTTGATTTGTAAATAAAATATGTCTATATATATATTTACATCTATATTTATTTTATAACCCTCATGTATAGTGATAATAAGAGTATAAAATCTAATGTTTAATAATTCCTGATATTTTTCTTACATATATTCTAAAATGTAATATCATCCTGAAATGTATAAATAACAATAAAAATCATATTTCGAAAAATTGATTTCATATGATAATTGATTGAAAAATATTGATTTAATAGTATGATAACTGACTACGAAATATTGTTTTGATAATTTTTGACATTGATAATAATGAAATATTAACTGTAAGTTAATTTACACGAGAGTAAAAAAACAGTACAAATTGAAGCACTCATTCCAATATCATAAGATTTTAAAATATCAAAATGCTGCATTTTCCTATAATTAAAATTTTAAATGTAGTACCCTGATGATGGCGGACAGTTATTAAAATATCAATTAGTGAATAAAGTGAACAATAATCAGTTATTAATTCTTAAATATTAAGGTAAACAATTCATTTATGTTAAAATGAATTTGTCACAATACCAAAAACGAATATTAATAAAATTGTATTTAGTAAATGTGCATATTTTAGAAAAAGTCAAATAAATAAAATAATAATAAATATGTATAAATATGAATTTATTTCAGATACAAATATTTACATGTATTCATAATCACTTTTTTATTTTATAAAATAATTTTGACTAAAAAACTAAAACCTTGATAAAGGTGCAATAATTTAAATTTAATTATTTTTTCATATGCTAAAACAATTTTTTATATACGAAATAAATAAAAGATTAAAATAAATAATATTATTTCGATATTTTAATTTAAATGGTTATTTCTTTTAAACAGCTTTATTTTTTTATTACTACCAGTACACATTTATATAATAATCGGTAATCAATAAAACGAAAATAAATTTTTAAACAAATTATAATACTGTTTTTTTAGTTTTTCGGAAGGAAATAACATTTTTAAAATTCTTTGTTTATTTAGAAAATCTTTCTATTTAATTAATTTTAATAATGAATAATTTATATAACTATTAATGTAAATAAATATTTAATTCTCAAAAACTCATTATCTATTCATAAATTTTAGATCTTCGAGTTATAAAAATCTGAAAAGTTTTGGTTTGATTCTATATTTAAAAGGATAACAGAATTCTAATCTATAATAACTGCCTAATTGATAAAACAGCTGTTATTTGTCAGTTTACCCGGGAAATAACTTGGATGTGGTAAATGAATAGAAGAAATGGATATTTTAAATGATCCTCACTATAAAAATAAGTATCGATCATGCAAATATATCGTTAAATCTTGGGAAAAAGAATTTAAATCAAAATATGGGCGAATTCCGTCTAAAGTAAGTACAGTTTTAATTGCATATATATATATATATATATATATATATATATATATATATATATATATATATATATATATGTATGTATGTATGTATGTATGTATAATCATATATAAATTTCAATTTTAGCATGATATTAGAGAAGCTAATGAAGTGATTAGAAATGCATACCGTGACTATTTTTATATCAAAACAAAGGCTTTGGAAGAAACATTCACTGATATTGATTTATCATTTGATTCAAATACAGATAATGTTGCTTGTAATAAATTAATAAATAATTCTATAGAAAATGTAACATCTTTAGAAGAAATAATCAATACAAAAAATGAAAACATGTGTAAAGACAATAATGAAAAAGAAGTGGAAATTATTCAGTCAGATATTAATGAAGTATGGGGTTCTCATTTAAATAAAAATAAAAAAAATGACAAAGAAAAACTTCAAAGAAAACCACAATTAAGTAGTAGTATTTCTTTGTCACAAAAACTTTTTGCTGGATCAAAATTTAAGAAAAAAGTTCCAAAAAAATCAGCTTCATTCAGTCATCATAAAAGTGCGACAGATTTAAATTCATTTATTTCTGCTTCTCAACCGGAATCTTCAAATACAGAAGTTGACACCGATTTTGCATCGATTTTTGGTGACAAATTTAAAGTTGTGCAAGTAGCAACCCCAACTACAACTCAACCTATAAGTGTTATTCAAAAAGCAATTACAAGTTTTTCAGACTTGACACCTTTACGAAAAATTGACAAAGGATGGTTAGATCGTACTGGAATAGATGATTTTGAAATGTCAAATCAAAAAATCTCACCTGAAATCGATTCTGGTATTGACTGTTTTAGTTCTAGTCTTCTTGGAGAAGATAAACAAAATAATGTATATGGTTTATCAAATATTTCATTTACTGATCATAACATATATTCTAAGACTAAAGAAAATTATGATACAAAAAGCATATCAGATACTGATGAAATTATTTACAATAGTGAATCAGAAGATGAAAAGAATTTATCAAAACATGTTATTAAAAAAAGGAAAATATTAGTTGAAAAACCCTTATTAGAAAATAAAACTGTTAATAGTAATAATGAATTTACAAATCAGTTAGAAACATCAAATGAAATAGATAATAAAATTCCAAATAAATTTGATTCATCATGTGGATGGGAGGATAAAAAACAAAAAAAAATTAGAGTTGAAAAAGAATCATCTTTGGAATTAAAGAAAAATAATAATATTAATAATAAAGAAAGAACTATTTCACAACGAAAATCATTAAGTCGCAAAGTAAAAAAAAAAACAATAAACCTTGGAGATAACTGTAATGAAGAGCAATTTAATTGTGATAATAATTATGAAAGTGAGTCTAAATATAGGGAAGATGATAGTGTTATTTTAGAACAAAGTGTAACCAAAAATAAAAATTTAAAAAAAAAATCAAAGAAAAATAATTCTGTAACTACTGAAGAAATAGAAAACGATAATTTGAGTACTGAAAACTATTGTGATCTTTTAAAAAGTACACTGCCAAAAACTATTCCGCGTTTTAAATTATCTATAGATGTAATTGAAAATATAGCCAATGTATCTGAAAAAAGAGAAAACCCTTATTCTTGTGACTTTATAACAAAAGACAAACTAACAAAAAAAATAGAATCTAGAAATTTAAATGAAAACTTTGTTAGAATAAATTTGAAAAAGAAAGTTTTTGTACGTGGTAAAAAGACAATGACATATAGTAAATATAAAAATAAGCAGTGGGCAAATAAAAAGAAAATAGGAGCTCTTGCAGGACCTGATATGGATATGAGAGGTTGTGATGGTGGAATGTTAACTTGTTTTAAATGTGGTGAAATTGGTCATTTTGCTAGAAACTGCAAAAGAGATCAAGGTGAGAATTTTGAAATAAAATATAAGAATGAGCTGTCACTATTTGTTTTGAAAATGTTGCAGATTTACTTTTATACAAATGAACTATCATCTCAGTACCACAAAATATTGAAAAAGTGTTCAATAATTATGTATTGATTACTTTCTTTGTTTATAAGTATTACCATCATAACATTGCATTATAAAATCTAGGTTTTATACCTAGGTTTTGTAACTCAGAGCTTTGATAATGTTAACATTGCTGTCGAAATGTGCATTAGCTTATGAACTAAGAAAGTGAACAATAAATAATTATTGAACACTTTTTCAATATCTTGTGATGTTGAGGTGATAGTTATTTTGTGTGAGAATGAGTTATCAGTTTTGTTTTTAAATATAAAAGAATGTAAGAAATTATTTTAAATATGTACATATGTATACACACACACACTCACATACATACATATATATATATATATATATATATATATAATGTCTGTTTAGGAGATAATCTACTACCCATTGAAGCAGATTCAGAAGATGTATCATATCCAACATTAGAAGAAGCTGCCTTAATGGCTAGTGAATCAAAATTAAATCACCGTATTAGTTCTAAAAATTTTCTTTGCCAAAATACAAATGAAAATAATCAAATAAAAATATTAAATTCGAATGAGAACTCCAATTCAAGTAATGATATTGAAGACGAAGATTTGATAAATACACTGGATTTAATTGAATCACAATGCAAAGCTCGATATCCTATACCACAAAATATTATACAATCTAATGAAATAAAACCGTTATATGAATTAAATACAGATGGTTCATTAATAGGTACATTTTATAAATATTTAAATGCAGTCAAATATATTCAACTGTATCAAATATGTTAAAAAAAATTGTGTATTAAAATCTTAAAATTTCTTTTGTAATTATATAAATTTCCTTTTTTTAGACACCCCAAAAGAAGTTTTTGAAGCATTAAATTTCTTTGGGCATAAAAATTTTCGACCAGGTCAAGAGCAAACTATAATGCGTATACTTTCAGGTCAATCTTCTCTAGTTACTCTTGGTACTGGTTCTGGTAAAAGTTTATGTTATCAGCTTCCAGCATATTTATATGCTAAGAAACGTAATCCTTGTATTGCATTAGTCATTTCACCTCTTGTTTCTCTAATGGAAGATCAAGTAACTAGATCTGACTTTATTGCTTGTCTTCATACAAGCATGACTAAATCAGCTCGTGAAAAAGTTATGGACAAGTTAAAAGCTGGAAGTTTTAATGCATTATTAATTTCACCAGAGGCAATTGTCTCCAGTTTTGATTATTTACTCAGATATTTGCCACCCATCTCATTTGCCTGTATAGATGAAGTACACTGTATATCTCAGTGGAGTTATAATTTTCGACCTAGTTATTTAACAGTATGTAGAGTATTACAAGAAAGATTTAATATTAAAATAATGCTCGGTTTAACAGCTACAGCACCTTTAGTAACAAGATACAGTATTGTTGAACAATTAAAAATACCAGATGGTCATACTGGGCTTATTGGAATAATGCATTTACCTAATAACCTTACATTGACTGTATCAAAAGATAAACATAAAGATATTGCTTTAATTTCTATGTTAAAGTCTGATAAATTTCATAACTTTAATTCAATAATAATTTATTGTACTAAAAGATATGAATGTGACAGATTAGCAGGGTTATTAAGAACTTCCTTTAAGGAAGAAGAATTAGAACAAAATAAAAAGAAACGCAAACGATTTAGTTGGATTGCTGAAACTTATCATGCTGGTTTATCTGCATCGAGACGACGGACTATACAAAACGCTTTTATGTCTGGCGAATTGAAAATTGTAGTTGCCACCATTGCTTTTGGTAAATAATATTTAAAATGAAATAATATATTAATTGTAATTGAATATTGCTATCTTATTTTGTACAAAGTGGAATGTTTTTTGAAATATTGCATATGGTACAATTATTTAAATAAAATAAGTAATTTTCTAAGATTATTTATATTCAAATGAAATAATTTTAGGAATGGGTATTAATAAATCAAATATTCGTTTGGTAATTCATTATAATATGCCATCTAATTTCGAAAGTTATGTTCAAGAAGTAGGACGAGCTGGAAGAGATGGTCTTCCTGCATATTGCCATTTATTTCTTGATACAAACGGTAATGACCAGAATGAACTGCGGCGCCATATATTTGCAAATTCAATTGATCGGCATGTGATAAGAAAACTACTTCAGCGTGTATTTATTTCATGTGATTGTCCCACGCGTGGTATATCATGTCCAAAACATGAAGTTGGATTTTCAATTGAAGACACTGTTCATGCCCTTGATATTCCTGAAGAAAATATCACAACACTTTTGTGCTATTTAGAATTACATGAAAAACGTTTTATTGAGGTTTTTTTTTCACTTTTAATATTATTTAGCTTTATAATAATTGTTTTACATTTTTATTAATATTGTATAATTTAATTTTTGTTACTTATTAATATATGTAGAACATAAAGGAATGTAGATTTGTGATGTCCATTTATTAATTTTTTGTATGTTTGTAATAATTTTTATATATCATTATTATAGGTTTTAACTCCAGCTTACATAAAATGTAAAATTACATCTTATGGAGGACCAATGGTATTAAAAAAAGCTGCACAGAATTGTGCTCCACTTGCAATAGCAATAGCATTAGAAAAACAGCAAGGAAGTGCTATAGGTTCTATGAATGTAATAGAATTTCCAGTTATTGATATCGCTGCTGCAATTGGTTGGGATAGTGGAATGGTTAAACATCATTTAAAGAATTTAGAATGGATTACAGGTTGATTAATGATTTATTTATTCAATTAACTGTATACAATTACATAATAGTATAATATATTCAGATAGGTACATTTAATTTTATGAAATTTATTTTTGCAAATAATTTAAAATTAAAAATATGATGAAATGGCAATAGAATTGTTTATTGATATAGTGCAAAATTGAAATGTTATTGTTAAGCAATGAATATATTTTAGTTATTCATTTTTAATATTTATATACAACTGAAAACTTATTGTGTAAAAATGTGACTTGCTTCTTGTCTTTTTAAATCTTCTAGAGTATATTCTTGATCTTTTATAATCAATTTATTGTATTTTAAATATGAATGAAAACCATTATTTCGAGCTTGAATCATATGTTTTTTTAATTGGCATCTCTCTTCATACACACTTTTTGTGTATTCTTCAGATATCCATTTATTAGTGCCTTGCAACATTCTTATATTTTTAATAACATCTAATTTAGTTTTCTTCAAGAAGAAAGTAACTGAAATGGGACGATTTCTAGAATCAGAATATTTTCCTAAACGCTTTGCAGTTTCTATATCCTCCATTTTTAAATCAATTTTCAAATATTCACGAATCAGTTGTATTACAGAATTTTTTAAATAATCTTCTGTTTCATTTAAAGTTTCATCAATACCATTAACAACTATATTTTTCATCTTGAACACTTTCTCTAAATATTCAAGTTTCTGATTTTGAATAAGCAAAGTTGCTTTTAAATTCTCATTATCTTTTTTATTTTTATCTTCTTTTTCATATAATTCAATCATTACAGATTCTAAATTTTTCATTTTTTCTTTAAGAAATGTTATTTCACCGAGCAATGAAGAAAAAATCTGATTAACATCTTTATTGACTTCATAAATAGCCATATTTATAAAAATGTACTGTACAGCTACCTTATATTACAAAATACTACAATTTAAAATAAAACTTAAAATTATTTAATTTTAATTAACAATTTGAATAAACTCACCGTGAGTTATTTACTAATTCAATATGCCACTTTCAGTGTATAACTATTTTGTTTTAATGTTTATGTAAATAAATAGTCGGTGAACTATTAAATACCAAATTTTATAATGCAAAATAACAATATAAAATATTTTATGTAATTTTGTTAAATTATATTTGAAAAATGAATTTAAAAAAAAATTATAAAATTATAGTATTATATATATAAACAAAATTTATATGACTTAAACGTCTACGTGCAATACTTAGCGTAGACTGATTCATACGAATGTGAGACTGAATATTTATATATAAAATGAGAATGACTAATTCTTAGTATTGCCAGCATATTTAAATATTTTGTTATTTTAAGTTCATTCATATAATATAATAAACAATGTTTTAATGAATAAATAATATTGAATCATTTATTTAATAAATTATTTTAATATTAAAGAATAACATTAAAATAATTTATCATTTATATATTATTTTAAATAAAGTAATAATAATATATTTTTATTTATTTAACATTTATTTCAGAAAATGGTTGCGTAAAAAGATCAAATATAACAGTTTCACTATTTTCATTGGGTTTTCGAATACGTGCACCTGGTGATTTAACACCGGAAGACTTAGATACAGCTCTTGATACACTCTATAATCGAGTAGTACAACAAGAAAACTCCAGTCTTGTACAACTTCAAAATACATATAAAATATTCACTGAAGTCGCTACTACAAGATATGATATAGAAGAAACAATTGCAAAAAAAAATAGTGATAAATTGAAGGAAATTATTCTTCAGCATTTTGAAAATGAAGAACCTTCAAATAGTTTAATTAATATTGAGGTATTATTATTTTCATATTATATATATATATATATATATATATATATATATATATAAATAAATAAATAAAATAAAAACATTTTAGAACAAGAATGTAGAAAATGATGCACAAATAATTAATGATGTTCAAAATATGGTATCAATGTATAGAGATAATACTTTCACAGGAAGATCATTAGCTCGAATATTTCATGGTATTCCAAGTCCAAATTATCCAGCAATTATGTGGGGTCGGTGTAAATATTGGAGAGCACACTTAGATACTGATTTTAATGCAATTTGTAGAATAGCTACACAAGAACTTATAAAGTTGCGATAAATTTATAGAATAATGTTTAAAATGAATGTTATTACATATTTTGTAATAATATATTTTATTTTTGATTTTTAATACATGTTAAAATTTCATACTGAAGTTGTAAATTTTCAGACATTTTTAGTAACTTAAATGTATGAATATTTGTCCTTGTACTATCTAGTTAAAAAGTGAAATTTATTATTAAATGTCTGTTTTTGGTGCAGTAATATTTTAAATTATTAAAAAAATATTTTTTATAAATATTTACAGTTAGGTATGTTATTAATGTAAGTGAAATATATGAGATATATTTGTTGTACGTATAATATATTTTTAATAAATAGTTTAGCTCATAATGAAATTGTAATGTAATAAACATTATACATTTTATGACTATTTGTTATATTACTTTAATATGTGATTTTTCATACATTTCATTTCTAATTTTTAATATATAAAGTAAAATTAAATTTAGATATAATAAATAAATGTAATTAATTTAAAGAAATCTGATATTAATTATTTTCTTATGTATAAAGTATTTTGTAATTATTCAGATAGCCTTTATTGTTCTAATATAATTGTAAATTGAATATTATTTCACAAATTATTAACAAGGTTTACAGACATGAATAATTTTCTCATTAAATTGTATTTTGTATATCTCAAATTTCATATTAAAATTCACGGAAGCTTGGAAGGAGAAAAATATTTAAAATGAAAAAGCATAATTATTTTTTAAATTTATTTTAATTGCATATGACGTATAAATAATGTTTTATATAAAATTGTAATACATAATATTAAATAATAAAATTTAAAGTGTCATAATTTTAACAAAAATTTAAGATTTATTTTTTTAAAGAAACTGTTTTATCAAAATTATGTGATATAATATAATGTATATGAAATAATAATTATTTTTTATCTATATAGTAGTTATAAAGGATCTTTTATGAATATTGGGACTGATTTATATAAATTGAATTTCAAAATATTTCCTTGTACTTGCTTTCTTTTATAATTATTTAATGATAACAATAATAATTTTTATTCAGTCTTTCTTTTAAAAAGAATTTAAATGCTATTTTACTCTTACAATGAAATGTAAACTTCTAAATATGCATAATATGCTGTTTGTTATTTATTTTATTATGTAATTATTAAAAGTTTTCATTAACAGATAAAAATATATAAACAACTTTAGATTTGCATGTATTTATTATTTTTGTCATTCCAAGAAAATATAATATTGTTTATTAAGTTATAGAGGTGAATATTTTTAATGAACTAAGTTTAAATTTCTGCAGTTCTTATAGGTGCATATTTCATTTATTCACTTTAAAAAAAGAGCGCATGATATAGGATTAAATAAAAATCTATATATTTTTCAAATAATTTCATTGACATGTTTTATACATTATGATACAAATCTTTTTACATATTCATATTTCATTGTTCTTTTATCTTGAATTTTTTCTATTTTCGACATGTATACATCTTCTCTGCATTTTGCACAAAATTCTGACGCATAAATGTGTAAAGGGCTCTTGTAATAAAAGTTTCTATTTTTGATGGTTTTATTTTTTCTATGTGCCCACATGTGTATAAGTACTTCGAGGAAGGCGGGTATAATGGTTATAATTGGATATAAAAATAATGTCGGTAATAAAAATAAAAGTATTGGACTGATACCATTTTTTTGTCTAGTTACTTCATCTAATGGCATAGAATTTGTTACTGAAGAATTTGGAACTTTAAATATAGTACGTTTACAATAAATATTAGCAGGTTCAGATTCTCCGGTTTCAAAATTTAGTGTTTGCATTCGACTTGGAATAATTAATGGTACAGTTTCTCCCGTTTCACTATCAAAATATAATTCTCCAGTTTCACAGTCTGCCATGTTTTTTAAATCTGAAAATAATACATATAATGAGCAATTTACATATAAGCCATATTCTATAATTCATTTTAATAAAGAATTACAGTTTTTTTTAAAGAACATAATTGTTATTTACCTTAATGAAGGCAAGTTAAAATGAAGTGTAAACCATTACACATTTAGATTAGTTTATCACATTTGCAAAGATAAGTATTTTGATAAATAAAATATTAATATTATTTCTATCGTAAAAATGTATGACAATATAGACGGCGATAGTTTTAATTGTTTTGAAAAGAAACTAGATCTGAGCTTATATTTTGTTAATATAGATGAAATTTAGATTAACACTCAATAAAAAGCAAACAATTATTAAATAAATTACTAACAAGTTTGTTATTGTTGATTGCAATTGATGCTAATTATTGTATTAAAAATAGTCTTCGTCTTTCAATATAATTAATATATATATATATATATATATATATATATATATATATATATATATATATATATATATATATATATATATATATATATATAAGAACTAATATTAATTTATATAAATTCTCTTAATACAAATGGTTAACTAAGAACATTTTCTTATATTTTTCAAATATATTAAGAAAAATATATAATATATATATATATATATATATATATATATATATATATATATATATATATATATATGTTTGAATTTGTATTCTTTATTTATAAAAAAAACAAGAGTTATTTAATTTAGTTATATCAATGATTATTTATGTAACTATTCATTTACGCAAGTAATTAAACATATGTATACAATTTACTAATAATTGAATTATTATGCTTAAAAATTTAAACAACAATTTATATCAGATGTTAACATGTGAAAAATATCTTCAAAACATGTAACAAATATCTTGAAACATGTAAAAAATATCTTCAAAAACATGTACTTCATTTATTTATTATAATATTATATAAAAAAATTTGTACTAAAAATACAATATAATTTTTAATACAATTTAAAAATATTATATATCGAAAATTTTATACGTGAACTAAAATAGATAGACGTAATTTGGAAAAATTGATGAACATAAAATTGTACAATTATTATTTTTTAAAAAAATATAATAATGAAATGTAAAAAAATTACCTTTAATAATTTTTCTAATTATATGAACAATTGTTGCAATGAAAAAATATTTAAAATTTATTATTTTTTTCTGAAAATATCGAATTTATTGAATCTACATACTTCACAACACAATGTTGTATACTATTAAATTCATTCTTTACGTGGACTATCTTATGCGAATGCCGATTAAATATTTATAATGAGTACATTAAAATATAGTACATATGCACAATATGATAATATGCAGTTTTAAAAGTTAATGAAGTCCGACGTCCGTCATTGTTTTATTTAAATGATACGACACAGAATAGGCATTAAATAAATCTTTGTGCGTGTTTTTTCTGATCAATATGCATTATTTTATGGCAATGAAAAATAATAGTACTTTTTAAGAAAAAAGGACAGTTAAAAGTAAAGATTATAGTTTCACGTAGCGAATGTATTATAGTAACTGATTGATTTATAAAAAGGAAATAATATGATTTCCAGTTATAATAAAAAGATTAAAATGTTATATTTTGTATTGTTATGTCAATATAATATTATACATACAAACAGCACTCGTAAAAAGGAAACCTTACTAAAATATTTATGATACGTGATAAAAGATATAAAAAAGAAAATAACTATATACATTAAAATTCTACTGAACATTTGCCTGTTTGAAACAAAACAAATTCATAAATTACAAATCATGTATATCGAATTGTTAAAGAACAAATAGCTCAATTAGATTTAGATATTTAATGTTCGAAATATGTTATGATCTTAATTTATTAAAATGAAAATTAATAATAAAGTGTATATTTTATTAATATGTGCCGAAGTAAATACAGGATTCATTTAAAAAGAAAATGAAAACATTTATAAAATATTTTATATTCAAATCAATATTAAAAAGAAAAACTATTTAACATTAAAAATATCTTAAAACTTATTTTTCGTATATTTTTATGACTATAATTTAATTTTTTTAAAAAAATATTTCATTGATTTATATAATTCATAGCATATAATTTTATAATTATAATTTTTACTATCATTTCGAAGTAAAATACGCAGGTTTAAAACCCATAAAAAGCGTTAAAGAAACGTTCTTATCAAAGCAGAAATACGAATAAATATAAAAACATTTACATATGTTTTTATGTACGTATATAAAAGTATTGTTAATTGTTCAATGGCTATTTAGTTATTACAGTATTTCATTGATTGATGTTATTGCTTTATTTCATCGATTGACGTCATTTTTAGACAAACAATATAGTTTTGAAATCATAAAACTAAACAATACATTCATATATGATTGTCAAAATACACACAAGAATAAAAAAACATGTAATTTATATAAACACAAAATGTTTTTGTTATAATAAACATTTTTAATATATATATATATATATATATATATATATATATATATATATATATATATATATATATATATATATATCAAGTAAATTTTATTTATTATGAATTTGTTAGGATTTCATTTAAACAATTCACCGATTTTTTATTTTCTTGACAAATTCACTTCGTAAAATTTTTCAAATGATTTTTATAACATTAATTATTTTTATAATTTTAGTAATACAAGAGAAAAAAATGTAATTAAATTTAATATATATATGTATGTATATAATTTAATATAATATTAAAATACATATTTTATTACAAGTATGCATATATCGAAAACAAATTATGTATTATATTGAATGATCATTATTCTTATCAAAAATATTACTAAAACTAAATTAATTCCTATACTCGAAAAAAATGGTTTCATCAATAACACAGAATTTACTATTATATTTTGTAATATATTCAATAATTTACTATATACAACAAAAAATATGTTTAAGTAAATTTTAAATTTTCATATTAATAATCTAAATAATTATAACAATACTTCTTAAATATATTAATTGATGAAGAATGTACGCTCATCAACAATCATAGTTAAATTCACATGTATATACCACCAATGGAAAAATAACATATTTTTATCAGAATTAGTAAATAAATATCAAAAATTCATATAGGGTTAAAATTAACGTAGATTATTTTGAAGACAATTCTTTTATATATATATATATATATATATATATATATATATATATATATATATATATATATATATATATATATATAAAAAACATTAATATATGTGTGTATAGATATATATTTCATATACACAGATTCACATAAGTCTTGGCACACATCGGTAATAAGCAATTTATTAGTCGTTAAATTAAAAAAATATATATTTAATTGAAAATAAATTTAATGAATATTATATTTATTTACAATTAAATATATTTTTTTAATTTAACGATTTCATTGAATTATATCAATAAATTGCTTATATTACCCATTTGTGCCATGACTTACGTGCAAATGTGTATATACACATACGCACACGTATATATTCATGTTTCATATTATTTTTAACTAGTTTATTTAATATATGAAATATAATTGCTTGACATCTTTTATATACAAATGTAAATAACGTATATTTTTACTCAAATAATAATTATTAAAAAATACTAGTTTAGTAATTTTAAACGTAAAAAATAATACTCTACCAATTATTCATCCAATTGTCAAACAAAAATGCAATTTAACGTATTAGTTAATAGAAATTGTAATAATAATTATTCTAATAAGTTAATATATATATATATATATATATATATATATATATATATATATATATATATATATATATATATATATATACATGTAGATCTACCTTGCAATTATGCACTCTATGTGGTATGATGTACATAATTTTAGTATCGCACAAATGTTGATAAGATGAAACAGTTATCATTTTACCTGTTAATTTGCGTTTCTCGCACATACTAATACAATAGGTGCTAGGTGAACATAAATGACCCCCAACGATTCCCTCTGTCCCTCCTAAAGCAGAGTATATTTTAACTTATTTTTCACGCTGAGTATATGCTTAAGCTAATTAATTAATTCCGTAAGTTAATAAATGTTGATTTAGTGACAAAGATATAAAGTACATATATATAAAACAATGGCCTTGTTGTAAACAAAACAGGAGTGGATTTAGAAAATTGATTTTTCGTAACGCAGATAATTTTGTTTATATTTTAGTACGAATGATGCAATTTTGATTAATTTTCATAAATTAATATATAACATTAATAATAAAGCATTAATAATAACATTTTTAATTTCTTATTGTTTATTTAATTGATTTATATTATTGAATGTCATTTTCAAGCTTTGTAATTCATTACTGAATAAATAACTGTTTTAATTGTGTCCAAGTTGAATTATTTAATTTTTTCTTTTTATTTTTAATGAAATACATACATTTTATCTATTTATTGTGTTTACGTATTTTTAAAAATGTCTTTATAGATTAAATATTGACCCATTTTATTTTTGTAAAATGAAATGATAATTAAGTATAATTTTAAATCTATAATTGAAAAAAATGATTTATACCAAGAAAATATTAATTTCCAATGTTTTAGAATATATTAACTATAATTTAATTATAATACTTGATTGCATTACATATTTTAAATAAAATTTTAACATAACCTTATATATTATAAAATGTAACCTTAGATATCGCCATAATTAAAGTGCAGTACTTATTTTTTAAAAATAGCTTAGGAAGATGTATTAAAAAAAATGTCTAAATGAATATAAAAATTGTTCACTATTGATAATTACCCAATTAAATTTCATTAGAAAAGGTAGATGTAATTTCCAATTTTAAAATATTTATTTTTTCTTATATTCTAAGACATTTTTGTTTTTCTATATATTTTGATATATTTCTAATAAATAAGTTTTAATATTTATTCTGTGATACATTTTCTATACTTACTTAAATATAAATGTTATCTAAAAATAATATTAAATAAAAAGTCATTATTTATGTTAATTATTTATTTGTAAAAATATATAAAATCACATGAAAATGATTTTGTCAGACCATACCATTATATTATTACATATATATTGTACTTTAATTATAAATACTGATTCCTGAAAAAATCCAACCTTTTTCTTATTATTCGTTAATTACTTTATAAGCTCTTATATTACCAAATTTTTTTTATCAATAAGTAATGATTTTTCTTAATATTTATTATAAAATTAATACTTGCAATAACAATAAAAACATTTCACTAGAGTACTTAATTAATTTACAAATATTTTGAGAAATTTAAGATAAACCATTACTTTTATCCTAGTTTAAATATATACTGTCAATAAAAAGAATTACTTCTTAAAAAATATAATACTAAATAAATTTTGCTATTTGTTTAACTTAACCCTGATGTATGAAATGCAACAATTTATATTTTCATATTTTTTGGAAAACCCGACTCTGTTAGAAGGTGTTCAGTTTGGTCAGTTAAAATTGTTGGTCCATGTCCAACTTTTGTATGAATCAAATATTTAATAGATCCTTCCGGAACTGAATCCATAGTAAGTTTTTTTTTAATTTCCTAAAAATGTTTAAGTTGTTATTTTATTTCAAATATATTTAATTATGAATCAATCTAATAAAAATATAAAATTATTTACCTCATTTATACAAGTAGAATCTACTGGAATGCCTTTTATATATTCTATGTTGTTTTCAATCGGAGGAAATATCATGTTTAAAGCAGATATAAATTTTGGTATTTCAGATTTAAGCATAAAAAGGCAAGCATTAGGGCCAGCATCAAAAGTATATGCAACCTGTTTATATATTTTCAAATTATTTGTAACTGAGTTAAAGGCAAATTATTTTTTATTATAAATGTGGAAGATTCCATAATAGTTATTTTTTTATTTATTCTTCACAAAAGGTTTATTTTTTATTATTACTTTATAGTGATTAATATTCAAATTATAACATATTTTTTATATGAATGTATTAATACTGATAATAAAATTATTAAATTAAATTATAAAAACTGAATAAAATACACTTACTTTAATTGAACCATTTATTTCATTATACAAATGAACAAAGTTTACAATTTGATGGGAAATATCATTCATATAAACACAAGGTGGGTATGTATCCAAGCATATTGCATGAAACTGATTTGAATCTTGCATTGTTATTTTTGCAAATGTTTCAAAGTCTTGATCCTTTATTGCCTAAAAAAATTATATATATATATATATATACATGCAGAGATAAATACTGAACAAAAAAGTATATATAACTACAAATTACTTTAATGATATTTTTCATTCGTTGTGGTACACATTTATCTACTCTATACTTTAGTAGCTCAGATGTAGCAACACTATTTTTCATTCCTACTGTAGAACTAGTTTTCTTTTTATTATCATTAACAACAAGTATAAGAATATGCATATCGTTCCAATGTTCACTTGAAACAATTTGTTTTGCTAAGGAGTCATATCCATTATCAGAATTTCCTTTATACCATTGTACCCATCCTCCTAAAGTACTACGACATGCACTTCCTGAGCCACATCGAGCTATGCCAGAAATATCACTTTTAATTGAATATAATTGAGCAAGGGAATAAACTGAAAATAAAAAAAAATTGTAAATTATTTTTGATATATACAAGATATGTAAAAAATCATAATAAAAATATTCTATATTTTCTTATAAAATGAAATTTGGTAAAAAAAAAAAAACACCTAAACAAGCATATCCAGCTGCAGAAGATGCTAACCCAGCAGCAGTTGGGAAGTTATTTTCAGAACATATGTGAATTTTCCAGGATAAAATATCTGATGATACTTGATCTAGTTGAGCTCTGTTTTGTACTAAAAGTAAATTTACATTATTTCCAAATAAAATAATTTAATTAATTTATATTAATAGCTTATATATATATATATATATATATATATATATATATATATATTTAAAAAAATATGTTATAATTAAGTAATCATAAAATGATCTAGCATTTTTTACATTCTTTCAAACAATTTTGAAGACGTGGATTATCAAAAGATTCTTCTTTCCCGTTTAACCATATTTGATTCTCTTTGAACTTTGAACTTGCCATCACAGTTGTTTTTGCATGCATCTAAAAATATAAAATCAAATAGAAATAACTGAACAACATTAAAGGCATTAATTCACATTAATAACAATGTTATCATTGTATATGTACCTGGTCTGAACATAAAGTAGCACTAAGAGAATCATTTAATGGTAAAATTAAATTTTCATTTCTTTTACCCCCTGAAATAAGATAACATTAATTAGTAAAATAAAGTAATCTTTACAATTGAAATATATTACTTATACACACACATTATATATATATATATATATATATATATATATATATATATATATATATATATATATATAAACATAATGTTAATGTACAAAGTTTAATGTTACAAAGTTTTATGAGAAATTTTACTTACAATATTTAATAACTGCAATATTCACAGGTGCAATACAAGTTACCATACGCATTGTATTAATTAATTTGTTTTCTATTTATTTAATGGAAGTTTTAAAATTTTGTTAAGCAAAAAAAATGTTCATTTGCGCACATAAAAGTAAAAATCTTTTTCTCTACAACATTAACTTGTAGGTCAGAGAAACGTCAGCTACTATTGAATGAAATTTAAATTTCATTTATACCAATGACGATAATATCGCACTCGTCTTTGTCTTTTAAAAAAAATTATAATACGTGTTTAATAATTTGTGTCATATGCACAAATATGTATTTAAAAATAGGTACAAAGGTGCACCGTATATCCTATAGCATATTTTAAGTTATTTTATACTAAATAATAATATTAAAATTAGTAAAAAAATATAGTAGTCTTTATAGTGAAAATTCGTTTTTAATTTAATTTACAAATAGTTTTGAGCTCATGATTTGTTATTGATTTTTTTGTATTAAAATTAGCTTATAACCAAATTTTATTATACATTTCGCTTACCTTAATGTATTGTTAGGTAGTAAAATTAATAATTATTTCAATTGCAATAATCAGATTAAAATAATATGATTTTATGCATATATATATATATATATATATATATATATATATATATATATATATATATATATATATATATATATATATACATATGTATATACATGTACACATTATAAAAAATTAATATTTATGTTTAAAATTATTATCTCATTTTGTACTTGTATATAACTTTTTTCATATTGTTGTTGTAATTAAATATTAATTAGAAATTATTAATATAATAATCATTTGGATGGATTAATTTATTTTTCATAATAAAAATTATTTTTTAAAAAAAATTAGGAAATTATTTCAATTGCATGGAAATTGCAATAAAATACAAAGGTCAATGACATAGTTAATGATGAAACGATTTTTTTAAATGCAAGCAGCATGTCAACAGTATTTTTTCGTTCCACATGGATGCATTTTATAATTTATGTATTAATGGTAACTATTATGTCACTTGTCATTGTTGTAAAAGTTCATATGTATTGTTTGTATATATATATATATATATATATATATATATATATATATATATATATATCATATCAGGTTAAATCAGCCCACTGCTGTACGAATACTCTAAATATTACCATTTACTGGCATTTGGTCATACTCAACACACTGATCAAACGAGTTGGTGAAGATTATTATTCGTAGTTTATTTGGTTAGGTGGTTGCATTCACTTAGGCTAAAAATCTCATCATGCCCTATATCTCCGAACGAACGTTTCTCTCCCATGACAAATAATGATGGCCACGATACACCACCGGTGATTATATATATTCATGTGTTTGTATATATAATGCACTTTCATAAATATCTTGGAAAGAAATATTTTTGAAAAAGATGAAAAATATTTGTGAAAAGTATACAAAAATATTAATAAGGAATAAAGTAAAAGTACTATAAAATCATAACTTTGTATTTATAACATAATATGTTCGTACAAATACACGACACATGTATATATATATATATATATATATATATATATATATATATATATATATATATATATATATATATATATTAATGTATATAACTATTCATATGTATTTTATTAATGTTCTTAAACGTAAAAGCTTGTTTGAAATATTACATATTATGTAAGTGTAGAATTAATAAAAAGATGTGAATAAATTCAATATTACAAAAAAAAATAATAAAAAAAAAGCGGAAGGGAGATACTTGCCACTATATATATATATATATATATATATATATATATATATATATATATATATATATATATATATATATGTAAATTAATAGAATTAATTCAGTATTATATGTTTTAGTCATAAATAATTTGTCTAAATATTTCTTAAAATATATAAAGAAATGTATGAAAAATTATGTAATGATATTAGAATGAAATAAATTTATATAATTTTCAAAATACTGTTTGTCACATGTTATAATGCTCAAGATCATTATTAATACAATGCGCGCGCATTTGACAAAGACTTCTATTTGCCTTCGAAACGTGTATGCGCTACAATTTTGACATGAAATAAATGAATGAGTGGCTCCTACGACCGAGAGAGATGCTGAATACCTGTGCGTCCAGTAACTGGTTTAGATGTAGTGACCGAACGCATGCTATTGTAGATGTATCCATAAGTATTATAGTTTGCCTCATTGCCAGGCGAATCGTTCGTTAACAGCAGTCTGTTGATGCGGTGGGTGACGCGTACATCAAGTTCGCCGGTATTTACGAAACAATAACAATAGTAGTCAAATGCGCTAGACAACAATGACAAAAGTATTGACATACCGTCGATATTTCATATCAAGATAAAATAATTGTCAAATCCATCGATAAAAATATTTAAATTACATTTATTTTATTGTGTATATACATAATATCACCTTGTGCTGTGTTCGTGTTGTGTTTATAATTTGATTCCTTTTTCAATGTTTCGTTTTCATCCACTTCTGTCGTCAACATTTAAGGTATTTACATGCTTCTCCCACATTTTTATTATTTATATATAATCAATGGAAAAAATAAGAGAAAGTGACGGTTATGTCAATTAATTTTGTGCATGGAAGATAAAGAAGCATGCAATGTCATAAGTGGGAAATAATCGAAAGCATGTTTTAATCCTTGAAAAAGGATTTTTACTTGTTTTTAGTATATAGAATGGTATATTGTAATAGTTTTCAAATGCTTATATATATATATATATATATATATATATATATATATATATATATATATATATATATATATACATACATACGCATACACATATACACACACATATATACTTGAGAATAATCCACCGTTTGAAGAAAGCTTTTTATATATTCAATTTGAGCAACCTATATTTCATGTTCTTATATTTACACAACTTTTTCTGATATCAGTATTTAATCCATTTATTGGCCTTTGTGTAGGAATTTATATATATATATATATATATATATATATATATATATATATATATATATATATATATATATATATATATATATATTATTATATGCACACACACACATATCATATCCATAGTACTATTACTATCTCTAATGAAATATTATTTACTATTTCTAATAAGATACCACGTATAATTATTAATGTTTTTAAAAAAATTTAAACCAATTGATGAAGTATTATAAGGTATATAAAAATATATTGAAAATAATTGTTTTTATATTTTACTTAAAAAAAAATAAATTATATATATATATATATATATATATATATATATATATATATATATATTTATTTGTGTGTATATGTAGTGAGAAAATTCGTTTGAATATAATTTTGGAAGACTTAGAAAAGTTATAAATATAAATATTTTCATTATTTTTTGTTATTATTTGCAGTTTGTTTATTGTTAAATTATTAAATTATTTATTAAAATTAATTTATAAAAAATTCGATTTTTTTAAAAAAATAATTTCGTTTTATATTATGAAGAATAATTATACTCGTATGTGTTTGGTTTAATTTTTGTATTTTTTACTTTTAGAATAAATCATTATGTTATTTACAGTAAACTTTAATTATTTACAGTAATTAAATTTATAAATCTATCGTACTTTATTTTATACGATTTATTATAAAAGCCCTATATGAAAATTAATGAAGTTTAAAATGAAAACTGTTTATTGAGTCAATCTTATTTTTAATGCTTTAAGAATTCTATTATTTATTGCAAGTGTTAGTCATAAAAATATGCAGTTATTTTTGATACTAATATCATTTGCAGATTTTTAAAATATTTACCTAGTTTCATACAATTAATTTCAAACTGTATGTTATTAAAATCGAAAAAATATTTAATTTTGTTCAATTGAAAAAGTTAAATTTTAAATACAGTACCGGAATTTTTAATGAGTTCATAACAAATCTATAAAATATACTGCTATTTATTAGGAAAGTCTTCTGACAATACTAACGTATATACCGTGAAATTGAATGTAGTTGAAATATTTGCTTTGTATACACCTATTTTCAAAAAATATATCTGTACATACGTAGTAACATACATGTGTATGTGTAATATAATTTAATTTTTATGTTAAATAATCATTAGACTTGTTTCTCCTAATCTTATGACTCAAAACTATTCACAAGTGAGTAGTGTACCGCCTGTAGATGACTAATTTTAACATTTAAGACTGACATATATTCAAAAAATTATGATATTGAACAAATGATTCAACATTGCATTGCCAATACTAGTATTTTTCATCAGTAATGTTTTTTCTGCATTTTCCTGCCCTTGTTAAAGATTTTACATTTATATTTTGGTAAGAATGTTTAATTCAAATAAGACATTATTAAATATTTGTTTGATTGAAACTTTTATTTTATTTTAGTAGAAAACTGTGTACATTTACACATCGTTTTAAAATAAACCAGATTGATATATGTATTTATTCAGGTTAAAAAGTTATTGAAATGTGTAAGAAAAAGTTTTGTTTTGTTTAACAAAAAAATACATATTATTCTTTTCCATGTTTTATATACATTTTTTTTAATTTTCATTTAAGATAAACGCCAAATGTTCATATTTAGTGCATTTTTATAATAATAACAAAAAATACAGTACACGTGTCGTTCTTGAAATAATCGTTATTAATTAGTTTTCTTCCAAATGATTCTAATAAATTATTGATTAAAAATTATTAAACATGTCTTATGTATTTTGTTGAAGCTAAAATATATCACTATTAATAAAACTTATAGAACTCCCTGTTTCTTATTTCAAGACAACCTGAAAATAGTGTTGTGCAGTATTTATTTTAAGATATTACGTTAATAATGTACTTTGTACAGTGTTTATTTAAAATTTTGTATTTTTACTTTAAGCTCTGTATAGTTTTTAAATGTTCATTTAAGCTATAAATTACGTGAATATCGAATATTGACTTTTGTATGTCATTCATTATATATATATATATATATATATATAATATGTATATAAGTAGGTATGCATGTGTGTGTAGAATTAATATCTAATGCACAAATGTGTGCACATTATTATTGCATTATTACACAATGTGTGTACGACTTCCACACCTTGATTCTGTATAAAAATGAATCACTTTCATATTCATACATTGAAGTATTTGTAGTAATTCCATTGCATTGTTGGTGGTTACGTAAATATTATTTACTATCATATGTTCTTAATCGTCATCCGTGCTTAAATCGTACAAAAATTATAATTCAAATGAATAACTCAATAGAAATTTTTATATATTTTTTTGTACATGCCTTGTTATAGATGAGTTATTTTTACATTCTAATTTTAAGAGTTGAGTTATAAAGTAAGAGTAGTCGTAAGACGTTTTTGTGATAATGTGTTGTATATTATTTAAAAAATATAAAAATGTTTAATATTCATATTTCATTAGTTGGTAGTTTTTATATGTTTGTTGAAAAATACTCATCTTTTAAATCATAAGATTTTATGAAAAATATTACAAAAAATAATTAATTATTCATATTTTCCAGAAATGTGCATTTCGATATCTTTTTCAGAGCGCAGCATTACAAAATCAAATTAATGATTATATGATGTAATGTTCAGAAAGTAGAAAGGCTGAAAGAAAGTAGAGATGAGAATAATAAGGTTTTTTAAATGTGCATTGCAGAAAAATATGAACAAGTGATAATTGAGTATTGATTTTTTTAATTGTATTATAGAATAAATTAAACTTTAAAAAGTGTATTTTTTATCAGAATACATAAAAATGCAATCTTTTAATAAAGTACTAGTCGTTTATGCACATTTTAATAATTTTAATATTTTGTATCGAGAAAATATTTATTTTATAAAAATTTCACCATTATTACATTATTTTATAAACTAAAAAATACATGTTTTATATTTACTGCTATGAGAATGAAAATAAATAACTAAAAATAGCTTATATTTAATTTTATAATTATTATATATTTCTATTAAAAGTATTACAATGCTGAAATTTTCTTTCGCATACTGTAAAATAAAATTTTACATTAATTCTACTCATTTTCATTATTTTGTAATGTTCAAAATATCAAATTTGTATTTTCTTCTTATTTTATCTAATTTTGATTTTGTTTAGTATAAAATATTTTTCCAGTTTGAATATTATTATTTGATTTCAGATCCTTTTTCATCTTTCTTCCATATATAAAAAAGTTCCATTGCAAAATGAATGTCATTAATGTTTACGTTACTCCGAGTGTAAACGATTATTTCCGAACATTAACGATTACAAGCTTCCTTTTACTCTTATGTGTCCTCCTTTACTTATACATTACTCACGTTACTCCGAACATTAATGATTATATAAGCGAAGCGTGTGGGGGGCTTATCCCTTAGGGTCGGCTAGCATAGCGAGCATGGGGCGGAGTACCCTGTTTATTAATACATACATACATACATATACAATGTAAATATGTGTGTGTGTGTTTATTTCAGTAAATCTTATCTTATTAAAAAAACATTTTACGACTATCATGTTTTTGCCCTATTAATACACGTTGTTTTAATTAAATTAACAATACTTGTCCGTTATGAAATCCCTTTATTTTGAATAATTCAAGTAGTTTCAGAAAATATATAAAAGTTTGTTTAATCATGTATACCAAACATCTGCCGTTTCAAGGTTTACTGATCTTTTTCCACCTACAGAGGTATACGCCAAATCTAACATAGATTACGTCTGGTGATCAGGCAAAAAGAATATAATTTAAATCTGTGTCGATACTTCAAAGTACATCTTTTTCATCTTGTTTATTTCAAATGAACATTTATGCAACTCATTCTGAGAATGATTTAATTTTCAGATCAGTTTTATTTTAAGTAGACAGGCGCAATCGAACGTTAGTGTTTAATAAATGTTAAAAAAATAAAAGAAGTGCAATTTTTCACGGTTTGATAGCGTATTAAGTTCATGTTTGTATCATTATATTACACAAGATACATTTGATTATTTAGCTTAGCTTGTAGATCAAGGTCAAAACTTGTTGGAAAATATTCGTACATTGACTTTGGATTAGTGGCTTTATGAATGTGTGGTATATTAGAACAAACGAATACTTAATGTTTTTGCCGCCAAAAATGTCTAGTATTAATTAGTTTTTTATATTGTAATTAGATATTTCTTTTTTTTCATAATTTTTTTTATTGTCAACTGATTATTACTGACATTTTCGTTCAATAGTAAGTACTATGTTATGATTTTATTAAGAATTTTATGATTTATCAAAAAATATAACCAATTAAATACACATACCCATAGAAACATGTATTTTTATTAAATGATGATGTCTCAATAACATGTCTTAATTAACTTTTCTATCCATATATTTTAATGAAATGCAAGTTTGTTACCAAAAAAATCTATATCTTTTAACAAGCCTTTATGTTTCATAATTCGTTTTAAATGTCTTTTCTTTTTTTTATTTGGTGTTCTCTTTATCGAATTTCATCAGATATAACCTACCATCAGATTCATAAAAAGAAAATTTAGTCTCGTTTCTAAAACTAAAGTCTTTATAAAATTATTAGTTCTTATATGCGTATTTTTTTATAAATTACACCCGATTATTCTAAGTAAATACTTTTAGGAATTGTTTTACAACGATAATTAATTGCTTTTTTAAGTTCTGTGAATGTTTTTGTATTTGATTTAATTTTTAAATTATTTTTGTCTCTGATACTAACTGGTCCATTTATTGAGAGATTAAATTTTATTTTCCTAATCAACCATTGTTAATCTTTATTATAGAATAATATAAGATTTTTTTTATTTCTTAAAGCACAAAGTTCTATATCAGTTAAAGTACCATTTATAGTCCAACTTTATTTTTAGAAAATATATGATTGTTTTCTAATTAAAACAAATTTATTTTTGACATAAACGCTCCATTATAAGATCGTCTTAATTATTTATTAAAAATATTTAAAAAAAAACAAATTATAATTGTTAATTATAATCATATTTGTCGAAAATATTTTAAAAGGTAATCAAATGAATTTGTTTAATGCTATTATGATTAGTGTTTGTGCACAAGTTTTAATGCGACCCATTATATATACAATACACTCACATATGCATACATATACGAAGGTCGTTTGATAAGTATGGTAAAAAAGTAAGAAAAACTAAATTGAAAAATTTAATTAAATTAAATAATAAATAAATTTACCATACTTATCGAACGACCCTCGTATATATATATATATATATATATATATATAATGTGCATTTATAAAAGGTAATCATTATTCAGACGCGGAACAAGATGGTTCAGGTATATTTGATGCCTCTTCGCGACCATGAGCGCCAGAGATCAACGATTCTGGGTGTACATTCCACTCGTGTGGTACTCACCACGCCCCGGGCGTCCTTCACCGACAACTTTCCATCTTTTTTTGATTCATTGAACAAGTGATACATTAGGTTGTGTCTTAGCACATATTATCAGTTAAGCTCTAAACTAAAGGCAAAATACAATACATTCAATTTCTTTGAAATCTATATACACAGAATCTATAGACATATCCATACAAATGTATACATATTTATTTAGTTATCCGTACACACACATACTCATAAACGTATACTTTATATATATATATATATATATATATATATATATATATATATATATATAATATGTATAGACATTTTTATTGTTAATTACACCCATAGGGGTATAAAATTAATAATAATAAATCAATTTTAAATTTTTGATGAATTTTCTTTAATATTATAGCCCATTAAAACGTTTAAAAAGTATTTCATTAAATATGTATCTTTATTATCTATCTATCTATCTATCTATCTATCTATATATATATATATATATATATATATATATATATATATATATATATATATATATTTATTGAATACTTGCGTGTGTGTGATTTTTCTACAATATATTCTGTATATTTTCTTGAAATGCCGATACAAGTATTAATACAGTGATCTTGTTCCCAGTTATCCTTTTTTTATTATTTTTAATTAATATAATATACAATAATATTGACGTTAAATTATAATATAATAAAATAGGTCTAATTTAAGTCTCAAAATCTAATGATTATATTTTTATTTAACAGTAGCTTTTAGTTGTCATATATTACATTACTTTAGTTAGTGGATATCTATATTTTTAGCAAGATTGTACTTTATTTGAAGCTTCTTAATTACGGCTAATGTATACTACTTGTTTACTAATCCAGTCGTATATAATTTCCTGTTTTAATTTTATAAGCATACTTTCTTTGCAGTGGATGAAACAATTACAATAGTCTTTAATCGAATAATTTATTTTAAATGATTTGAGTAAAACATTCAAGTTGTAAGATTTGTTTTCTTTTATTACCCCCATTTGGTTTCTTTTTTCATTCCACAAGTAATGCCGAACTTTGAAATGTCTGTTCAATTCGAAACGTGCTTAGTGTTTCTTTGTATACGTTCGATGTCTTCTGTTTATATTTAGTTCTCACACTCTACCACAGCAATAAAAGGACTTTGGTGGAAAAGTTAACTTTTTCACTATACACTGCAACTTTGTGTTATATAATATTTATGTTATTAATTTTTTATTAGAATAAATTTTCTCAAATTTAACATACAATATTGTATTGTTCTTATAACAATAGTTTATTTATTCGTTTAATTTTTAAGTTTTACTATTTTAGTTTTTACAACAAATTATAATTCTGTATAGCAATAGAACTCAGAGAAAATTACCTTTAATAGCACGATTTATTTTAGAAAATATTAAAAGTACTTTATAATTAGATAAGACTCAAGGCTCTACCCCTACTACAATCGAGTTAGACAATCATTCATATTTTATTTATTATTATTTTTTTGGTATGTAATTTTAGTAACAATAAAAATCATTAAGTTTACGAATTGTATATATAAATAAAGTATTATTTTAGTTCAATTCCATTAAAACATTGGTAGAGCTTTGATCTACTTTATTTCATTATATAGTAATTTTAGAATTATTTTTTCAAGATCGATCCAATGCCTTTCTCTTCTAGTCAAAAATAATTTTTCTTATATCACTGCCCCATCTACCTATAGATCTTCTCCTGGGCCTTCTTATATATCTAGGTTCTCAATCAATAACTTCCCTTGTCCATCGGTGGTCCTTTCTTCTTGTTATATGACTGACCCATTTTCATTTCAAACTTTTCACTTTTGCCATGACGTTTGTAACTTTTTTCTTTTTGATCTATTCAATTCTCTTTCTCTCTTTTCGTGTTATCCTAACTATATATATATATATATATATATATATATATATATATATATATATATATATATATATATAACAGATGAAACATTTTCAATCAACCTTTTTAGAAATAAATTTCATTATCTGTTAAAATATCGTACGAAGGATACAACTTGTATAAAACTGTTGTAGTCGTTAATAGCTCGGCTTCTGGCTTTGAAGTTTCTGTTTAATTAGAATTTGTGTAAACATGTCAATTCAATTTTGTAATTGTTTTGATATATGAATATTCAGAAAGGTTACTGTTAAGTGTCATAAAATAATGTATACATACATACTTTATTGGGTTAAATATGTAATTAATCTTAATTGTATGTATTATACAAAGTGATTAAATATACTTATGTCTACTGTAATAATTATGAATATGATATTGAAATAATTTTTAATTAATTCCTATGCATTAAAACGCCAATTTTTTTATGTAATCTTACGTTCACGTTACAATATCGATCTTTGACATGAGGAAGAAACAAAATTATTCAATTGAATTAGTATGATTAAGACTTTGGCTTGCTCATCAAATAAACATGACACGTCGCGACGTTGGCATCCGATTATATACGCACGTTGTGTGCGGAAGTAGCCTTGTTTGCATATTTTGCCGCTCATTATGCAAATGTAAGCTATCAGACACAGAGCGACTAATCTCAGTTTAATATAAACGATAAACACCTGTATATCATATGATCTTTGTCGACGCTTGACTCAGCGATCATGACTTTTGTGTAAGTTAAATATAACTTTTTGTTCTATTGTTTTAGTTAAATTTAACTTTACGGAGCTTGTCGAGGGAACAACGTGACATTTTATTATGTATAAAGTATTTTAGGAGACATAGCTAAAATTTGATTTTGTTGATAACAAGCAGAATGTTTGTATTGTCGAGAGTAATGTTAAAATTTAAAATTATTTTAATTTAGTAAAGAGCTAACTAATACAGTATAACTTTTATAAAATATTCGATATAAAATTTCATTCTATTTTAATTATTTTTCTCAACTGAAAATATCTCTATTAATAAAATATTTATGCCTCATATGGAGTCTTAAGAATATTTTATATTTCTTTCAACAAAATTATATCAAATATTGATTTATATATTATAGTTAGTCAATTATGACAAATTCAACAGTGCCATGGTTCAGTCCCTAGCCAGTTTCATTGAAAAATAATTAACATAATATTATTGTTTTATAATCTTATAAGTGCCATTCATTAATACTGTAAGCTGCTGTCACTAATGGTAATCCATTCAAGTAACTCAATTTTTATGTTTTAAACGTTTCGAAGACATTTTATTTTTTATGGTACTTAAGTGAAATATCTATCCATTAAAACCGTAATCGTGAAGTATCTTAATGATAGTATGAGTCGATAAAGAGACGCACGGTTTTTTCAATAGCGGCATCGATTTCTTCGAACAATCGACAAACTGCCTCTTTTATTTTTCAGAGTCTGATTTACTGTAATTCACCTTAGATAGTTTTCAAATAGAAATGTTTTTTTTTTTAAAAAAATGGAACCTTGTATAAATTTATAATAAACTGTAAATTAAAATTGTTTCAATTTATTTTTGGAATTTATTAAACGAGTTTAATTTAAAAAAAAGAATATATGGACATTTCTATCAAAAATATATTTATTGTTTAATATTTTCATTTGTAAAAATGAAATTTTAGCTAGGAATTAATTATTTTATCTATTGAAGAATTAAGAACGTAGAAATGTTTATAGTGTAAATATTGTGAATTGTAAATGCTAAATATCTCTTTCTCTTGTTTTTCGATATATATATATATATATATATATATATATATATATATATATATAAATGTTTTTTATTACCATTTTCATACTATACTTGTAAATTATTGTATCTTTTTGGTAGCATCTGTGCGTGCTCATAATTGGTTTAATATTGTGGCTAATTCATTTCGTAACAATGGAATCATTTTATTAAATTAAATATCATTTTGATATATGTATGTATAATAAGTGAGTAATTTGAAACATTAAAACTATCGAATAATGTATTTTTTTCAATAATACTTGAATAATTTAAATTGTCTATGTGTAGTTTTTCATTTCTAAATGAATTCATATTTAAAATAATTAATCAGAATAATGTATGTTCAAAATCTTTATTTCTTAGTAAATAATTCCATTATAAAATCATTTTGATTTTTTCTACATTTGGAATTTTGCGTAGAAAATTAATTAAAAAATTTAAAACTGTAGTTTTTAATGAGTAGTAGCCTTCTGAACTATTCCTTTCGAAATTGTGAATATACAAGCGTTTGGATATAATTTCATTTATATATACGAGTATGTAATAAAATCTCTGAGTACATTTAGGCCAAGTTGTACCATTGTCCTCATACCGACCTTTCATCAAAAATATATTCACAATAACATATTTTGAAATTTTAATTGAATTATTTTGGCATAATTATGTTATTAGTTAAATTTTTTTTATATAACGCTATATAATATTTAATGACCATTCTTTTTTTTAAAAAAAAGAGAAACAAAATTTTTAAATTAGAGCAAGTTCTATAGGGGTTTCCTATAAACGCTTCAGAAGTTTAAATGAAAATAAAACAAAAAGTATTTCATTAATTAGTTTTTTATTTTTAATCATATTCTATGGTATTAATAATGGAACACAATTTCACTCATATAATCACCAAGACTTCGCTTGACATAGTGCATTCGTTTAGTCCAATTTTTAGTCGCTCTTTCACATAATTGTGGTCCAATTTCAGGAATTACACATTCAAATTTTTTTTAATGCTTCTATTGATATATATGTGCATGTAATATATATATATATATATATATATATATATATATATATTTACATATACATACATACATGTAATCAATTTTAATATGTAAAATAAGGCAAACTATGTAATATAACAATGCTTTATAGAGGGTCATCCAAATGTGACGCCTAGATTTGTGTTTTATTAAAAAGAAACTATACCTGTTTCCCTATACATATCCTTCTTTTTAATAAAACACAAATCTAGGCGTCACATTTGGATGCCTTTTTATACGATTAAATTCATTCTTGTTATAAATATGATAGTTTATTTTTTTATATTAAATAATGATAAAGTTAATAATTTTTGATAGCCAAATTTTAGAATTTTATATTATTTTTATTGTTATATTTTTTGCAGTTAGTCATTTAATACGTCTCTGGGTTTATTGTGCGTGTCACGTTGTTGCGTTCGTTGAAGAATGAACTAAAGACGTACATCGTCTTTGTTCATTCATAGCGTTTTGTGTTCGAACGAACAAGGTAAACGTACTTGTTAACCACTTTAGTTCATTGCCTTACACAGCTGCAGCAATGCAGCTGAAATGTTTTGTCTGGATGAATCCTTATATAGTAGAATTGTTATGTTTTTACAAATCGATTGAATATACATCTGTGCAGGTATGCAGTAAAACTTCGGAAGTTGTTATGGTTAATGCAAACTGATATCATTGTATTAATTGTGATTTTTTTAAATGGTTATTGCAGATAATGAGATTATAATTACATAGAACACATGAGTTTAAAATGGATTAGAACTTTAGAAATAATGTGTGGATTGAAACAATGCTGCATTTTAATATTTGTAATTAATTTGTAACTTTTGTTTGTGTTTATTGTTTGATTAGATCATTAGTTGACTCGGCATTAACTTATATATGAATAATATTTTCTTTTATTAACACTTATAGGAAAAGAAATTATTTAGTTGTAGTCTTTGTGTGGCTTTTTATTGTGTTGAATTTGTATTTTAATGAAAAATACAATCAATTTATTTTTAAATACAGAGGGTTTTAAAAAAGAATTCGTTTATTGTACTAAACTACAAATAATCAATGATTATTTTCGTCAATATAATTAATATAATTTTTGATATGAAAAAGTAAAATATAGAGCTATTTTTGAAAAAAATAATATTTTGACACTATTGTCTTTGTATTAATTATAAAAAATAAAAATTTCAATTTATACAAATTTAGTGAAAATAATGTTCGTACGTATCATTCGTATCGGTTTTTCCATTTTGAAATTCTTCCAAATCTGATCGTTTCCATTATCTATTTATGTTTTAAATTTCTGAATAATATCTTGAACCATTTTAAGAGTTTCTATTATTACTTTTACAATTTATGAATTATTTTGTTTTGTGTAAGAATTCCAAATCCAGTTGAAGATGTTCCAATAAGGAACAATTTTTACTTAATTATTGTTATCTTAATTTAATCCGAGTTTAAAAGCTTTGACTAAGAAGTACAGCGTTTCGAAAATATTATAATGAAGACCATTCGAAATTCAATTATGTTTTTGAAATATTGAATATATTCGCCAGCCTGTTTTTTTTTTTTTTTTTTTTTTGTAATTTTCTAATTTAATTTCAGTACTCGATCATTTTTACCGTAGAAGAAAGAGAAACAATTTTATTATTAAAATATTCTCTTATCGAATACCCTATAAAGTTTTAAAAATGCAAATAAAGTTGCAAGTTGTCATTTTTTTAAAAATTTACCATCTCACTTTTATCATTTAAGTACTGTTTCTTTTTTCGATGGTTGTTTCTTTTTTCCTACTTTTAAAAAAATAATACTAATACAAACTTTCATTTTAAGGTATGAAACTACAATAAACTCATTTAAATTCATGCATTATGATTGTGGAAAACAATTTAAACAGATTAAAAATTATTCGGGTTTTTAGTGTGTAAATACTTTTCCAGATTTTGTATTTTTTAATTCTGTTTGTTAATTGTATTTTTTTATAAAATATATTTCATCTATAAGCTAACAGAAAATATTTGATTTTTAAATTAATTGTTAATAATTTGAAAAGAGTACAAGAAAGAAAATACTCATTGTTGCACTATAGGTTTTCAATTCTGTGAATTATATACCGTTAAGAATTATAGATTTTAAAACATGCAGATTCGCAAAACTAAAAAATGCCGAGAGAAAGGCACTTCATATTTTTTTATTACTGAGGCATGGGTAATGTCCATGTAGGAGAGATAAAACTGGTGTTGGTTGATTTATGTAGTAGGATGTTGTAAGTACTGTTTATTCACGATTTTAAAACGCGATAATATAAAAAAATTATTTATTAAATACCAAATATACTTTTTATCGTTACATTCATAATACACATAGTTAGAAATTATTCTACAGATGTTTAAAAAAGAATTTTGTGCTCTTAAAAACGATTAGGTGTAGATTCGAAAAACATTTTAATCAATAATTAGCCTTTTTATCTTTTTACTAAAAGGAAATACAATTATAATTGAAATAAACGAAATCGGTATTGGTTTGTTAGAAAGATGTACTAAGTAGAATTCTCAGATATTTTCGAAATAAAATATTTATATCGTGTAAATTATTTGACGAAGAACCAGTTCCTTGGTATTTTAAATATAAAAGAAGTAAAAAATATATTCTCTAGTTTAATGCTTTTATAAATATAAATATTAAACTACGTATGGTTTGGCCACATGAATGTAAATTGCTTGTATTTACTATACGGTATTATCATGTAATTATTACTATTTTGTAACTACTTAAGCTTTTAATTATCATCGTTAATTTAATTTACTACTGATTATTAATTTATTACATTTTTCTAATTTATAATGATTTTATTTATAATTATTGTTAGATAATATAATGATACATCATCTTCACTTAATACTTAAAATTAAAAATAAAAGTAGATTAATTTGTAAAATAAAATTCAAAAATATACTATCAGTTTATTATTTTTTCCTTTATTACTTTTTAATGAAATATGAACTTAATTACATTGAAAAGTGAAGTAAAATATTTACCAAATTTTATTATAAAATTTAAAATAAATTGTTTTTTAAGTTAAATTAAAAATAACATATTTTTTATTATCTGGAATAAAATCACACACACACATATTGATATCATTTATATATACATATAGTTGTTAGTTTTATAATTGAAATTTCCTTTTTTATAAAAATTATTCTATCTGAATATTTTTCGTTTATTTTATATGCTTGTTATTATTATTGTTTATTCCTTTCAATGAAAATTTGATATAAATTTGCGTTATTTTTATTAAATAAATAAAAAGTAATATAATTGAAGAAAGTATTTGTATTTTTGTAGCATTAAATAAAATAATTAAATGATTTACTAAATTGTCAAGTTGTGTATATTTTTTGTTTATAAAAATTATGTTACATTTATATTATTTATTCTTTGTATTTTTTATAACTTTTGATATGTAATAAAATATGAATTGATATATACTTTTTTTGTAACATATCGTGTTTAATAAGATAATGAAATGTCCAAATGCCGCACATTTGTTAAATGATATTGATTTTTCATTTAACATATTGTAGTAACTGATATAGTTATTGTGTAAAAAATCCTATTACTCAGCAAGACATTCTTGTAATATTTAGTATAAACATTTATTTTACATTATCTTTCTATTTTGCGCGTAAATTTAAAAATGTTCATGAGCTTATAATGTAAATTACATTGCGATAATAGATTTAAATATTGAATTTGACTCAACGATCATCTACATATTGTTTAATCATATACATATGCTTGACAATGGACATTCATTCGTGTCATCTTGATTCATCGCTTTGTTGACTGTTCGTACACGTAATCAATCCGGTCTACATTTTTCTGTAGTGCGGACATTCCATAATGACGTTTTTTTTAAAAAGGCTCGTTTATTACGTCATCCCTCCACACGTGTGCTAGAACACCTGGCTATACAAATGTACTTTTGTTTAGTCACCCTGGGGTTGTATTTATTTTATCAAACATCACTCATTTGCTTTTCAGTTCAATCGCAGTACCTATATGAGAAACAATTATAATCGTTTTTTTATTCAGTTTTTGGATAAAAGCTTTTATCTCTGTAAGTACTTTTTTAAAATACATATTTAGAATTACTAGTAATTTGAAATGAATATTGTAATTTGATATGATTTCAAATTAATTTAAACTAATCATTATTTGTTAATATAATTTGATATAAAGGAGATTCCATATATTAAGTATAATTAAACTAATATTATAGAAACTTTATTTAATTAAAAGAAATATCACATTTATTATAAAAATATTATCAAAACATGAATTTAATTTGTTGTATACAAACCAAATAAAATATGTTAGAGTTTCTACTATGATACTAACAAAAAAATTGTTAAAAAATATTATTTTATTTAAAATTAAATGATTTTTTTAAAAACAGTTCTACGACGTTTTTATGTCAATATCATATTTAAAATAAAAAAATATTTGTAGACATAATTTGTATATATAAAGATTTTTGGAAATATATATTATATTTAAATTAATTGAAATATTTAAATTATTTTAAAAAGTATTTTTACATTTATATATAATATATATTGTGAAGTTATTAAATTATAATTATTTTTTTAAAATTTCTAACAGTTATTGATAAGGGTGTTTAAAAATTACAAAGTAATAAAAATTAGATATATTCACTTTTACATATATGTCGTTATCCCAAAAATTATAAAAAAATGTCATGTAATATTAAAAAATGTTTATTGTTTATTTTTAATTTCTATGCATTTTAAAGGCGATGTCATTATTTTTAAAGCGCATAGAAAAAAAACATTCATAGAGATTTTTGGTGTGATTGCGAAAATAACGGCAGTTTTATTTAAATATATGTACATATGTATAAGCCGAATAAGAAAATTTTGAAATCAAAGCCTTATATTTTGAACTTCGGAAAATTATTATCAAATTGAGAAAAAGTTTTGTAAAATAAATAGAATTGTTAATAACAGTTTTATAGTCGAATATGTAATAAAATGTTGAAAAATTGAAAATTCTTTTTTTTTTTAAAAAAATAACAAAATGAGAGCAGCGGCCGAAAAAATTAATAGAACTAAGAAAAAAATTCGAAATTTAGTTTTCTAACATTTGTCACAAACTGCATCAACACGATTGTGAGTAATTTTAAATTTTAAAAACTTCATTTATTTGATTCATTTTTAAAAGTTTACAGTTGTAATTATGTGAAATTAATTGATTTTTGTAATGACATAAATAAATTATCATTAACAACCCTACTAATGTATTCACATTTTTTACACTTTTGTAACATTAATTAACCGGCGCATTTATTTTCATTGTATCTACTTCTGAAATCTAATTTGTAACTAAATAACTTTTACTATTGTTATAAATTGTTTTTTCCACTACATCGGTTAGTCTTATTTTATATAAACAACGGTACTTACTCTTCCTTTTAATTTTATTTTTTATATGTATAGTTTTTATTGTCATTCATTTATATTGTATTACAGTATGTTATTGTTTGTAGCGTGTTTATATATATAATATATATATATATATATATATATATATATATATATATATATATATATATATATAATTTTCTATTACGTTACAATGAATACACTTGTCAATTAAAATTATGTATTGAAACAAATGTACAGTTAATCTGTCGATCTGATATGTTTGTGGTTTTGTAATAATTTTTATATCATTATTCACGTAGTAATAGATATATCTGAATAACATTTTTAAATTAGTAAACTTAAAAAAAAATAAACGCGAAGAAAATTGGCGGTAATTAATAGTACCGTTTAATATACATATGTCATGGTTAGTTTTGTTGTTTATATTATACTTTGTCAGTGAAATATAATTTTATATAATTATTTTATTTTTTTAAATTGAATTTTATTATTTTTTAATACAGTTAAATTTCAAATAGTATAATGTTATATATAGGTATATATGTGTGTGTGTAGTGTTTGAAAAATAATCACAAAAAATAAAATCCGTGATTTTGGATATAAATAAATAATGACATCATATTTTCCCGAAAAACATTTTATATTTTTGTTATAATAATTTTAAAAATAGGATATTCAATTGTAACAATGAGTTTATATGTTGATAAAAATTAAAATATTTGTAGAAAATGGTGTATTTAGAAATATTAATTAAATTTGTAACTTAAAAACACTGCAGATATATTTTAAAAATATTTTTATGAAGAACATTTGTTTCCATAATTTTCAACAGTTTTTTAAAAATATGTTAAATGAGCATTTGGTATTTTTTTTATTTAAAGTAACGTTTTATATTTTTGTACTCATTTTTTAAACCTTTATATGGTGAACCTTAAATTTTTGATTACATATTTAATGATTGTGCACTGCTAATTTATTTTTAAACACGGAATTTGTTCTTTCTCTTAAAATTACCAGAATTTTGTATAATGGGACGTAGGTAAATTAAATATTTTTTTATGGAATGTGATACTATTTTATTTAATGATGTTTCCCAAAACAACATCAATGTAAATTATATTACTGTTTTGAAGTGACTATAAAAAAAACTTATTAATTCTTTTAATAAAGCTCAACTACAAAATGGACGTTTTGAAAATAAAAATTCAAGTTTATAATAAGAAAATAATTCAAAAACTTTTTGTTATTTTGTTCTTAGAGCCATTATTTATTTTAATATAATTACTTAAATTGTATCCATGGTGGAGTTCAAATTGTTTATAATAAACAAGCAGTGACACTAAACAGAATAAAAATTGGGATACACATAAAAGAAACAATAACATATTCAAAAATGTAGTTAAAAAATATAAAAATCTATTTTTCAATTTTTTTCTTTGAAAAAATAGAAATAATTATAAAAAAATAAATCAATTAATCTAATATGTGTGAAATAAAGTAATTATTTTCAATATTTTTTTTATTTCGAATTAGTACCACTATTTATAATTGTTATATTAATTTTAACATAAATTTATTTATTTTTACTAAAGAATAATTCTTCATCTTACAAGATTACTTATAAAAAAGTCTAATTACTTATTGTTCGCTATCATTTTCAGAATTAAATTTTTCAAATAATAACACAGTTATTGAAAAACAAATTAGTGAAAAAGTGAACAATAAGTAATTATTGAAATTTTTAAAAAATGTATTGGAGGGAAGTCAAATTTCGATATTTATTAAGTACAATAATACGTCATTTTCTTATTATTAAATTTAGTGTATTATAAATAAAAAAATGATTGTATTTTTTTTGTAATAACTAATTTTTGTTTACAGTAATTACTGGCCTACAATGTACGACCTCGGTTTCATAATCATCGCCATTTGAAACACATAAGAAGACTGATAAGTATTCCATTGTGAATTTTAAACTGTGTCAAATTTGAATTTATTGGTATCAATTCATTGTCAATAAAAATTCGTTAACTATTTATTAATTAATTCGAAAAAAAAATCGTTCATGAAATATTCGTAGAATATAAAGCAATCCTATATTGCACCATTTAAAATAAACTATAGAACCGTTCGAAAATAACAATTTTAAAAAGAAAAAAATATCTACATGTGCAATTACGTCCCAAAAAATTGAAAAAAATATCAAGTAATAAATTATCGTCGAAAATAAATGTTTTCTTGGTACATATATTTATCGATTACAAAGTGAGTCATTTACAAATAAGAATAAAATTTACGTAAAAATATTTGTGCCAAAAGTGGAATGCGTATAGTGTTGAATAGGAGTTTTTTTTCGTACTGTGCGTCCGAAGTTTTATTTATTTATTTGTCGATGTCGTGTAGTGAGTTATTTTAGAGAAAATTTGAAAGTGTTTAACTGTGATCATGCCTTCAAAGAAACAGTATAATCTTGTACAGAACGATGATTATGACACACGAATCCCACTGCATCCAGATGAAGCCTTCCTGCACGGTATTACTTTTCACGCCAAGGTGAGTTGTACATTTATTTTCTTTGTTTCATTATTAATTCTTATATATTGTTGTTACATATGATCGTGAAAAGAACGTTTTATTTTCAAAATATATTTCACATTTATTTATAAAAATAAAAAAACTTAGTTAATTGAAATAATACATACATTATATATATATATATATATATATATATATATATATATATATATATATATATATATATATGTATATGTAAGAAAACAGAAAGAGAGCGAGAGAAACACATTTTTGACGTATTATAACAAACATTTACAAAATAGAAGCTAATGAAAAGAACACAGCATCGCAATTATTTAAAAACGAGTTAGATGCCAATAACATGTGAAAAATTCAAATTAAATTTACCAGCAAAATTGATGATTATTTTCATTTGTATGTATTGGTCTTGTCTAAAAAAAGATGATATGTCCGTCATTTATTAAAAAACAAAATATTATGTCAGCGTCTACACTGTGGTCTCATGCTCTGCCAGATCCCTTTGTTTTTTAGATTCATTTTTATTCTTATTTATTTATACTTGGGTGGATTTTAATGGGCGTAACAGTTGGCCACCGAATTAACAATTTTTTTTCTTTGGCTGAAGATGGAGGCGCCGCCTCATTTTCTTAATGGCTCCGACACTTATATACATTTTATACATAGACATATATATGTATATATATATTGGATTGTTGAAAAGTCATGACGCATTTTGACTATGTTTTTCAAATGTCATTTATTTATATAAAGTACAAAGTTTAATCAATAATGTATTTGCCATTTTGTTCGATGACCTTTCGCCATCTTTCGGCGAGCTTCATAATTCCACGTACATAGAAAGACATGTCTTTATCAGCGAAAGACATGTACAAGGTACTGTTTTATATCCTCATCGGAATTGGACGATTTACCATGCAAGGAGTTCTGCAAAGACCGAAACATGTGAAAGTCCGACGGCGCAACGTCGGGCGAATATACTGGGTGCGGTAACACATTCCATCCAAGCTTCAATAGTTTTTGACGGGTGACCAAACTTGTGTGTGGTCTCGCGTTATCGTGTTGAAACATAACTCCTTTATGATTAACGAGTTCTGGGCGTTTTTGGATGATGGATTTATTTATACGCGTTTATACGTGCAGTGAAATGAACTTTGATTTCATGAGGAACCCAAATGCCGAGCTTACTGATGTATCCCAGCTTCTTTTTCTTCGTGAACTTTGGAATGTTGAATAATTAATGTTTCTGCAATTTCACGTCTCGTGTAACATGGCTTTGACTCGACCAATACTTTTATTTTGTCATCAACCTCGATTAACCTTTTTGAGTGAGGAGCGTCGTTAATATCAAAATGACCAGCACGGAATTTCGTGAACCATCTTTGGCATTGACGTTCTTGTAGGGAATAGTCACCGTAAACTTAATGCAACTTATCACAAGCTTACCGTGCGTTCTTCCCTTTACGGAAATAAAACAGTAAAATATGGCGAAAATGCACAATTTGATCTTACATCTTTAAAAATTCAACCAAATCGCTTAAATTTTTTATTTGAATGAAAGAAGAAGTGTCAGCTGTCGACTTAACAATTATATGGATGCAAATGACACTTTTACTATAAAAAATATACTAGCGACATCTATAACAAAAATCCGACATAACTTTTCTGACAACCAATATATTTATATATATTTAATAAAAGACAGTTTTTAATATTTGAAATATTATAATAAAATTTATATTATCTTATTAAATGTGTAATTGTTGATTTTATTTATTTAATTATATTGTATATGAATAAAACTTATACGTATATGTAATTTTGTCATGTAGCAGTTCATTTTGTTAAATGGATTCGATTTCGCAGTGAGTGCATTATGAGAAAAATACTTAACATTTATGCATCACGTCTTCCGGTTTATAATAACTGGACAATACAGTCACCTTGGAGCGTAACATGAGCTGTATGAACATCATCAGTCTTCCGCAACAGAGCTTCATCTTAAAAGCGTCTTGTTTGTTGCGTCACGAAATATCAAGCGTATAAACTTTTGTTGCCATATTAAAAACCTTTTTTCGCGTATGTTGCAAACGATTTGGTGATACAAGACTTTGATCTTAGGCGAATGTTTGTCGAGAACCAAAGTTTTATGTTTTATGATGCCGGGGATAAGATAGCGTACATTTTTTTGTGTTCAGTCGAAGTACTTTCTGCATGAATTAGGAACTTTATTTTTGTAGATTTTTTTTTTAAAAAAGCAACTATATACGATATGTATATTAGAGATTTTGGAAAGTACTTAAAAGTTTCATACAGTATTTATAAAGTTTTACATGTTTTACTTTAAAGCAGAGAAATATTGGAAGTTGAGATATTATTATCAGGCACAGAAGTACATACACATGTACAAATATTCATGTGCACACACACACACACACACATATACATATATATATATATATATATACATATATAAATATATATATATATAAATAAATATAAAGAAAGAAAAGGGGTGTTTCAAAATATTTCTGTGTAGTAGTAACTGTATACTTTAATATTAATAAAATATAATTTATTAACATTTTTTATAAAATAAAAATAAATGGTTATGTAAATACTTCGAGATATTTTGAAAAATAATTTTTGTATTTAAATTATATTAATTTATTTAGGTACTCATAAGTAGATACCGAATACAGATATCTGTAAGTAGATGAATAAGTAACACTTATTTAAAAATAAAATGTAAAGAAAATTTTAAAACTATAAATCTAATTCTTCAATCGGTTATAAAATAATCACCATCGGTTTTTTAAAAAAAAATTCCTGGATATATTATATAAACAATAAAAAACAATCATTTTAACTTATTACAATTCAAAAAACATTCAGTTACAATATTTTTAAATAGAATAGCTTACTTTTATAATAATTTTTGTATACATGTTAATTTAAGTTCATGTTATTGTATATTTAATTAATAATAAAATTTAATCGCAATTTGAAATAAATAATCACTTACTATTTTTAAAGCAAATTTTCAATCTTTTTCTGTAGTAAGAAAATTTTCTAAATAATTTCGGATTTCATGATAAACTTAACATGTTTTATTTTTAAAAATCTAAACAAATAACTTTGGGTGAAACGAAGTTTAGAAAATACACTGTAGTATAGAAACGTTTTCAATTGAGCTATTGTATTTTTCCTGAGTGATCTTTGCTGTACAAGGGCTTGATATTGGTTTACTATAAAGTGACATGTTTTCTATTTACTAAAGATGATCTCGTTTTTAGTAATTCTTCATTTAATCTAATTTCCATCTACTGGTGAGAATTAGATTAAATCAAGAATTTCTAAAAATCTGATTTTAACAATTTGAAATTAATAACTCAGATATATGCACAAACGAACCGTTTTAAAATTAATTTTTATGTCGTTTTTGCTACTTTTTTAAATTGTCTGGTATGTTTATAATTTAAAAAAATAATCACTTTTTTATTACTGGTTATAAGATTATTAAAAAAATATTCACTTCGTAAATTGATTAAAAGTGAAAGGGAGTTTATACGCTCTCAGGGTCCTTGTGTACTGAAAAGAGTTCATGCGGTATTCGTATATTTTACCGAATTTATAAAATTATTTTGTACTGTGAATCAGACTCAAGTTTGTATTTTAATTTTTATGCCCCTTAATTTTATATCGAACAACGTTAGAAATTTTAAGGTGTTATTATCAAATTCTGTACGTCTCTCAAAATGAACAACAAAAAATTAAAATCATTATCAGAAAATTTTCGAAATTAAATTTTAATATATCTTTATAAATTTCGCAAACGTTTTTAATTGGGTTATTATATTTAAACAAGTATGAATACATTAAATTATATATATATATATATATATATATATATATATATATATATATATATATATTCACAATCTAAATTAAAAGTAAATATTTTTTTGTAAATGCATATTAAAAAATACAAATCTCCTTAATTAATAATAAATTTAAAAAATACATACCTATCGACCTCGTTTTTTAATATATGTATCAGAAATAAATGTAAGGTTAATATGATTGAGGTTGACGAATGATTCTGTAGAAATATATGAAAAAAATTATTTATCCGAACATAAAGCTGCCAAATCGGCTGCCAAGAAAATATGACACAAATATAACATGGCAGATGGTAAATCATAATCAATGAAGATAATTAATTCGGGAATTAGTTGAATCTGGAAATGGTGATGACGTTATACACTGACCAATATTTTACGGTGCTATCAACAAAAATGAAATATGTTTAGTCTTATCGTTTTATTAAAAAAACATTTCATGTCTTAACCATGAAAATATGGAAAAACAACAAGAATCGGCATTGTGTTTTTGTATGTTGTGGGTTTATGAATGATGTTTTATTTAATTTTTATTTACTTACTTAAAATTGAACATTTTATTTGACATATGATATATTTTAAGATTGCTTGTAATTTCGCAAGTATATAATTTTTTTAAGAATACAGTTACTTTACTAAAATATTTTCATCACGATAAATTTTTAGTATTGGTGATATCATTTTTCTAAGAAATTGCATATATCATATAATTAATAACATGTTAGAAGTATGATACATTATTAGCGTAATTGGTTTTATAAAATTATGTTCTTCATAAAATTTTCTTGTTTTAATTAATATGTTTTCATGTCCGTTTTATTTATCATTATTTTTATTAAAATTATTTATAATGTATTCAAATTAAACGAATTATACCGTTTTAAATATTAATATGAATCTATAAAAATGAAATTGAAGCAATTTATCTCATTATTGAATAAATTGAAATACGTAATTATAATTAATTTGTATAGTATTGTAATAATAATGCATTGTTCAGTAAAAAATGTTGACATTTGTCATGAATAAATTATCCTTTTTTATTTGATGTGAATAGTAAGGGAGCTTATAATATTAATTTAATATTTTTGTATACTTTTTTTATTTTAGATCAATTATTTTTATCTGTATTTTGAAAATGGATTGATTAATATTTTATTTTATAAAAGTAAATAAAAGTTTTGTAGTGATAGATAAAAAATACAGTGCATTATAAAATCTAATATATAATGCACTGTTCTACCGATGACAGAATAGCTATCGAAATGCGTATCAGCAAATGAAATAAATAAGTGATTACTGAAAACTTTTTTAAGATTTTATGTTGTCAGGATAGTGATTTTTTTGTGTTGAAGTGAATTTACTACAGTATCAAAACAACTAGTGGCAATAAATGATTATTAAACATATTTATAAAGTCTTGTAATGATAGGGCAATGTACTCATTTTATATTCGAGTGAATTTTCCATAGTATCAAAACAAATAGAAACATATTTTATTTAAGTTATCGAATTATTTTGTAATTTATCTTTGATTGACCGAATAGTTTTTATATGGAAATATTTTATCTAAATAAATTTTATTTTACTTTTATCCTCTTCTAATTTTTAAAAAGTGGACTATTCTTAGCACTAAATTGGTTAAGATAAACAAACACACACACTGTATACATATATATATATATATATATATATATATATATATATATATATATATAAAGTCTACCGGAAAGTTCTGTCCGATAATGTCATCTCAAGTATATATAAAGATGATATATATATATATATAAATGGAATTATACATATATTACCATAAAGTTGGTAAGAGGTCCGATAATGTCATCTCAAGTTTCAAAGATGAGTCATTCTACAGAAATGGAATTCACAAATTACCATCACGTTGGGAAGAGGTCATTAGTAACGAAAGAAGTATTATATTGTTTAGTAAATATTAATAAATGTATTGAAAATGTATTAGTTTTTTTTTAATTCAAAAACGGACAGAACTTTCCGGTAGACCTAATATATATATATATATATATATTTGTGTGTGTGTTTGTGTACATAAACAGTACATTTTAAGTATGAAATGATTGTTTAAAACCATTTGTGTTGTGTTCAGTGTTCGCGACGAACCGGTTTAATATAAACCATTTAATATTAACCGTATGGACAAAAACGTTATAGATATTTTTATATTTATATTGTTCATTAGCTATAATATTCATAATAAAACGTGACTCTGTATATTTTCTAACTGATTATTTTTATAACAGACAAGGGTAGCCACAAGCTGTATGCCAGATAAAATTAGCTGTGAGAATAACTGTTAAAAATTAACTTTCATTATATCTAAAATTTGTTTGAATATAGAATGTTTCTCGGATTTAATTCTTGTATTTTTATCTATTTTAATTTATCGTGTAATATTTTTTTAATGCTTACGAAACATATGAACTTTTATTAAACTATAATTTTTATTAATTTGAAATGAAATTAAAATGTATAACTGGACCGTTCGCATAAATTAATCACTTGCATATATTGCTTGTTGTTGATTTATATGCTGATTTATTCTGTTTTGATGCACCTACACATTTGTTGGAAAATATCCAAATTGAAATTTGAAACTTGATTTAATTTTCTTATGTTCCTATATGTTGAATATGTTCCAACGTTTTCAATAATGATGATAAATTGTAATTTATAAAAATTGGTAAAAACACTGGCTTTCTTTCACACTCTTCGCTTATAAACAGTTCATTAGTCACAAATAACAATATATATATATATATATATATATATATATATATATATATATATATATATATATATATTAATGATTACATACATAAAATCAATGTTTAAAAAAAACATTTATACAAAGTGTAAAGCAATAAATCATGTCTTAATATACATCTGTTTTCTGATTTCAACTGAATTTGTGATGTATAATTTATCAATTATTTAATTGAAACATATTAATAACTAGTATATGAATTTAATTTAAATAAAACATACAAGGCTGAACCATTTTTAACTCTTGATACATATTTAATGTGTATGTCTCGTCAAAGTAAAATATTATTTTACTGTGATTTGACTAGGAGTATTTTGAATTCTGTAAAAAAATCCTTCGATTTAGATTTTTTTAGATTATTCTGTGTTTGTATCATTTTATATAAATCGTCCGTATACTTTTTCGTTTTTTAAAATATAAATTTTCTTGTGTAATTTTTAAAGATACTTTTATTTATAAAACGTTATACAAATAAACGTAAATGTTCTGTATTCGACGATTTTTATATAAATCATCGTGCAATTAATTATGTTATCCAATATTTTGTGTATATAAAATGTTAAAAATAACTTTAAATTAGGATAGAGTTGAAATTATTCAATTTTTTTTCATATGTTCAATATGAAATTTTGTAATTGATAGTTATATAAATGATAAAAAATATTAGTGATTTCAGTTTTTTAAAAATATTTAATAAAAACTTATAATGTTAATAGATGTTTTTTAAATAAACAATATTTTTCAAAATATCATTTACAAATTGGACAATTGAAAGGAAATAATTTTATTATCGTGTTATTTTATAGCGGCGGTGTATGTTCTTATAATAAAATCATATGTTGAATAAAATCAAATAACGTTATTGCTGATTACCTCACAGATTTGATGAGAATTGGAAACAAATGTAATAGAAACAGTTGAGGTTGAGCTCACCTGCCTTACCTGTCATGGCCTTGGCATCTCGCATTGATCAGAACTGTTGGGAGAGTCGTTGTCAGCCGCTTTTGTTACACCGGTAACCGCAAATCATAACATACATTGAATCGAATCGAACATTAACTGTTCGGTAATAATAAATTTATAATTATTTATATTTCCCCGAATACCAAATCAAGTAGATGTGTCTTAAAAAAATATTTGTGGGAGGCATTAATCAGACTTTAATAATACATCATTCGCTTATTTCATGACGACGTCATATCACAGTTTAATTCTATTCTTATAATAATTATAATATTGAAAGTTTAAGTTTGATTTATTTGATATCTATTAGATTTATTTAAATTGTTTTAAATATTTTATTTTTCTGTATATTCTTTTTTGTGATGTAAATTTATTATAAATATGTTTTATATTATGTTTATGGTATTTAGTACATTAACAAGGTTATTTTTTTAAAAAAAGTTAATAAATTAATAGCATTTAAAAAAAATATTATTTAGTTGATTTATATATTAGATCAATTTGTAATATCGATTTTCTTTTTGTATTGAAACGAACCATGCTTACTTTTACACTAATGAATTATTTTAGTTTTTTTCTACAATAAATTATTTGAGATTATTAACTTTTTTAATTACTTTCAGTGCTATTTTTTCTCTCCAATATATAATCAAATACTAAACTGAGTTTTTACATTTTTTCATGATATATTACATTTATTAAACGAACTCGCAATAATCTGAAGTGAATCTATAATTATTCAAGATTATTTTTTTGTAATTCATATTATTTGTACATACAATGTTTTCTTCATAAATTCAATATTTATGACTAATAAAAATTATTAAAAATATACATAATTTATTATAGCTTTTATATGTAATTATATAAAATGAATGCAATTGAACATATATTGTGAATATTGTTAATATTTTTACATTGTTGTATTAACAATATGTATGTAATATTTATTCTCAATAATGACAATTTCAATTTTTACATTAAATTACTTGAGATTATTTATTTTTAAAAAATATAGGGTCATCCAAATGTGACGCCTAGATTTGAGTTTTTATTAAAAAGAAACATGTGTATAGTTTCTTTTTAATAAAACACATTTCGATGATCCTATATTTATGGTGCCTTTTTTTCTCGACAAGACCAAATTATAAACTGAATTTATAAATTTCTCCATGATGTATTCCATGTATTGAACAACATTGTAATTATCTAAAGTAAAATCATAAGTGCTCACTGTATATTATTCTTATAAGTGTTATTATTTTTAGTCAAGTATTTTTTTCTCTAGCTTCAGCTTTTATGACTTCAAAAAAGTCATGAAACGATTTTATAATTGTACATATTTTATATATATATATATATATATATATATATATATATATATATATATATATATATATATATATATATATATTTACATCATAAAATAAATTAATTTGAGCACCTCTTGTGAATGTCAAAAATAATTGAATTAAAATACACATATTATTGAAGTAAATATATGTTTAGCATGTGCTAATTGTGTGTACTTTTCATATTATAAATTGATTTACAAATTGCAGTAATTAAATAGAAACAACGAACTTAGAATATCAGTTTAGTAAATAAATATAGATAGTTTTAATTATAAACATATTTTTATTATTAATATAATTTATTGTTATATACGAATCAAAATACTTGTCCTTTATTGAATTGAGTATAAACTAAATATTTACATTATTTCATTATATTGTTTCATCATTAATTTAGCTCTTTGTCACTTCATCAGTGCTTATATGATTACTGAAATAATCCGAATAATAAATAATAATTAGTAACGAAAAATCGGTTGTTATAATTCATAATTAGCAGTTATGGTTTATGTACATCAATTTATGTAGGCATAATGAATGAAGTAGTAATTAATACGAAATAACCTGAATTCATTGGTAAACATTCAGTAAATATGTTTGAAATTTCACAAATAATGTAATTTAGTAATATATATATATATATATATATATATATATATATATATATATATATATATATATATATATATGTAACAAAAATATGAAGAGAATTTGTAATAAATATGCGTTTACATTTATGAAATAATTCATTTAATGGAAATATGTCTAATTAATTTTAATTATGATAATTTTATCATCTATTCCTATTTCAATAAATATTGTTATATGTTTTTAATTTTACAGAATTGTATTCTTATTTTTTTTTATTTTACCTGTTAACACTATTTATTATACATTGTCCACCCTAAGTATCAATTCGATTAAAGTCATTTTTCTTAGTCTGTAACTTGTGAAATTTAATTTTGCTAACGATAATTAATCGCTAAAAATATTTCTTTCAAATAATTACGCAAGCATTGTTTTTTTTATAAACAATAAAAGTGTTTAATGCATCATCAACTACTTGACAGACATCCGAGAAAATGGAAAAGAAATGGCGGTTAAAAGAAGCGGAAGACGGGCAACGATTAATCTAGCTTATGAGATGCCAAATTTTTTGTTGTTTTATAAGATGCGAATATGAGAAACGCTCGGTCTACATCGATTTATGTGCGCGGTGATATATTTATACGGTCGATATAAGCACATGCCTGTAGTTTTTTAAAAACGGTTTTTGTAGTTAACATCGTGTTTTTTATTCTTCAGGTTGTTATTAACGTTATTTAATAATACGACAGTTCAATTATATATATATATATATATATATATATATATATATATATATATATATATATATTGAAATTAGTATTAGTAAAACTAGAAATAAATGTTGTTAAATAATTGAATACACGAAAAATTTAATTCGAATAAAGTTACCATTTTTCACATACACATGTTTATGAATTCTAAATCATTTTTTATGTTTCATTTTATGCGAGTTGTTCTAAAATTAATTAGTTTTGAAAATATTTATGCTTTTCAATTATTTTCAAAAACATATTATTTGTTAATCTTATAATAAAAGTTCACAATATTTATATTATTGTTTGTTACCCAGTTATTGTTACCCCGTTTTTTAATAATTAACAAGTATTTATATGTAATTAATAATCTCAGTTTATCCATTTCTAAATAATGCAATACAAAAACTAATATAACGTAAAATTTTTGTACATTGTACAAACATATATATTATACATTATTAGTTATAATGAAACTTTCTTTAAATTATAATTTTAATTATTTAAAAATATATCAATTATATCTTTTCATTATTGTAGACATAGCCTCTGTAGGGGCTCGACCTCTCTGATAATGGTAGCCCAGTATGGGTTTAATTGTGAGAGTTCCATAGTTTGTTTTATTATATTATACCTAACAAGCTTTTTATAGGGAGTGATATTTGTAACGTTTTGTGTTATAGATATAGTCTTAAAAAATTATGTATCTGGATGGTTGAATTGATTTTAATAATAAAAATGTTAAATGAAAGTAAATATTTAAAAAAGATCATTTTTTTGTAAAATACTCTTTTGATGTAAGATTCCATTTGAATTTTTTTTTTAAATTTAAATAATAAATATTGTGTAATATACAATACATATAAATAAGAAACATTGTTATATATAATAAGAAAGTTAAAATGACTATCTATGCAAAAATATGACGTTTTTACATTAATTTCTTAATTTTTGAGATATAATTTTACATAAAAATATTAATAAAAAGATAGAAGAGCAAAACCTAAAAATTAATTAGAAGTATTTAGAAAAATAATTATTTAAATTGAAAAAAATAGTGTTAATTTTTAGTAAAACGTCGAAGATTGAAAAAGAGGTATGTAATATTTATTTAATACAATAATATATTTATGAATAACACAAATTTATAAAAAATATTTTTATATCTTAAAACATAATTTATTTTTTTATAAGAAAAATATTTAATTCATAAATGTTTTTATAAAAAAATTGAAAATTAACATTAAATATTTTTTGGTAATTAAAAATGAAAATTATTTTACAGTTTTCTTATCATTATTTATTAATGTCATAGAGATATTTTTAAAAGAGTGAAATAAATAATAAATGTCGTTTTTTATATTTATAAAATGTATTACAAGTACAGTATTGCCAATGACCTGTTTTTTTTTTGTTTGAAATTCTAAAATGAAAATAGACTAAGAAAACAACGTTTCAATTCTCATTGTTAAATATATAATTATTAAATTTGAAGCAGAGATAAAAATTAATATTTTTGACAAATTGTCAATATTTATTTAAAATTAATAAAATATTTCTATATTGTTTAAATATGTAAAAATAAACTTTAAATTATTATTTTAGAAAAGTGGATCATTACATTTATTAATATATATATATATATATATATATATATATATATATATATATATATATATATATACACATATGTGTGTGAATGTATATTAGTTATAAAATTAATACATACAGACATACATCTGTATGTGATCATTCAATACATCACTGATTTTAAAAAGAAACCAAGATATTATTTCTGATGTTCTCGACCGTCGTTACAAACGTTTCTTCTATTTCTTAGCAAAATTAATGCTTTTCACATACGCACGTATCTTTCACGATTCTCATAAATCCGAGCGATTTTTTAATGTTGCGTCGACCTTCACCGCTCCACTTTCGAAAAAAGTTGGCACTGGCCGAGAACAAAAGCAATATTGTTATTGTCGGCGTCGTCGCGATGCCTGACGTCCAAAACTGTCCATCTTCTCGGAACACTACGTGTTCTTCACGCACAAGTGACGCTCGTTATCGTATTTTAAATTTAATGTTATTATTTAAATATAAAACAACAAAAATATACTATTGATTACGTAAATTCAACAGTGTCTTTATATGTTTATTATTGTTGTATACGCTCAAGGAAACAACAGAAAATTCGGTAATAAGTTCGTAATAAATTTATGATAGACATATGTTTGGATTTAGAAAAGAGGCAAATCAAATATAAATAGGTATTATTACAAATGTATTTCAGGTTGTTTCACATAAATTATTAATTTTATATTCATCTTTTCGACATTGAATAATTCATTATTTTTCTAATATATATAGCTAAGAAAATTGAGGTTAGATTACATATATTTATAAAAATTCTCAGAATACGAATAATATACTATCGTTTTGGGTCCAAATTATAACTTTAAAATACTTGACATATATAAAAATTTTAAATAAATTTTTGCACGTATCACACTATTTCTTTTAAATAAGAATACCAAATTTTATTATTCGAATGAAATATTAACTGAAAGATTATAAGATTATTATAAAATTGATAAAATGTAATTTATTTTTCTTTTATTAAAATATTTGTTAATAAATTAAAAAATGTCTAGAACAAAGTTTTATTTTCCAACATTATGATCAGATTAAATTATTTAAATGCAGAAATATTTAAATATTTCATCCTAAAATATTTCTTATAAAAAAGTATGCATGAGATTCACAGAAAAAATACAATATTGTGAAATAAACAAGTATTGTAGCTAGCGAATTAGAAATATATATCTATACAACAATGCACGAAGCTTTAATAACTTCGCTCTTGTGTATTGTACATATTTATATAAAAAGAACGTTATAATCTCGTCCGAAAACCACAAAAGATTCATCGAATGAAATACGGATGCCTGCTGCTTCATTCAATTAGTTTCAGAAGAATACAGTGAATGTAGTTGAGATGTATATCTAGATTGAATGAAATATATTGATCACAGTTCGCATTTTTCATTCTAGAATGTGGTTTTAGTTAATTTAAAAATCGTTTTATATATTTTTTATTTGTAGTATATGAATCTATAATAATTTAAAGTACAGTTTAACTTCTTTGTAATAAATATAATAACAAATATTTTTTAGAAGTATATATATAAATAGAAGAATTTTATTCCAAATTGTATAAATTTGTAAGTATAGTCGAGTGTAGGGAAAAAACAGTTATAGAAGATCAAAGGTTCCATTAATATTAATAGAAGAAATTTCCAATGCCATTATAAAACAAAAATTACGAGGGTTGTAGTAAAAGTGATGAGTTTGAAATGGAAATATACCGATTATATAACAAAAAAGAAAACCATCGTTGGATAAGATGAGTTATTGATTGGGAATCTAGATGTACAAAAAAAAAACCCATGAAGAGATTCATAGATAGATGGGACAGAAACATAAGAAAATTCGTTAGAATGAACTGAAAAAAAGGTATTGAATCAATCGGATTGGAAAGTTTTAGGAGCCCGTCATTCGGCAGTGGATGAAAGTAAACTGCTGACAATGATTATTTATATATATATATATATATATATATATATATATATATATATATATATATATATATATATAGGGTATATATATATATATACGCCTAGATTTGTATATATTTATATATAAACATATGTAGATATGTGTATAATTTCCTTTTTTTTAATAAAACACAAATCTAGGCGTCACATTTTAATGACTCTATATATGAATGGATGTGTATGTATGTATGCAGAATAGAAGAGTACACTTTTAAACATTTATAAATAAGTTCTATGTTATTTTCTTTATTAGGTAATAAAATTAATAAAAGTTATACTTTTTATATTCTTATTTTTTTTCCTAATTTCCCTAGATAAGTTTTACATTGTTGAAGTGGAAAAATTTAATTTGAAAAAGTAATATAAGAGATATTAGAAGGAAAATGTAATTTGAAAAAGTGTATGCTGTATATTTTTATGTAGTTTCTTTTTAAAACTTCATAAACATTTTGTGCTTAAGATTAATGAAACTATGCAAAAGGGAAATTTAAAAACTTGTGAGTGTTAAAGAATATGGATGTGTTTAAAAGAATATATACTATTGAATAACTTATTTTTGTGCTATACTTATAAAGGATCATCCAAATGTGACGCCTAGATTTGTGTTTTATTAAAAAGAAGCAAATGTATAGAGAAACATATGTATAGTTTCTTTTTAATAAAACATCAATCTAGGGGTTATATTTGGATGAATATATATATATATATATATATATATATATATATATATATATATATATATATATAATGTTTTCCAATACACACTTCAAAAATTTAAATGGAAATAACACAAAAAGTATTTAATTAATTACTTTTTTATTTTTAAGCATAGTCTATAGCAGATGGAACACAATTTCATTTATATGACCACCACGACTTCGCTTGACATAATGTATTCGTTTAGTTCAATTTTTAGTCATTTTTTCATATAAATATGGTCCAATTTCATGAATTACACATTCAATGTTTATTTTTAATGCTTCTGTTATTTGTGGTTTATCAGCATAAACCAATGATTTCATATAAACCTACAGAAAATAAACCAATGAAGTTAAATCACTTGATCTTGGTGGCCTATTGATGGGTCCATTTTATGGAATAATGGATTCATTAAACTTTTATTTCAATAATTCTATTGACGTTTTTACAATTTTTAAGCATTGTTAAAGTGTTCCATGATATTTTGCCAAACTATACTGAGTTGAAATGACAAATGAGTTTAAAAAAATTCAAACATGACTGCCACCACCCGTTAAAGTTCTGACATTCTTATTGGAAAACCCTATATATATATATATATATATATATATATATATATAATATTTTTAAGTAAAATATTTTTTAAAGTTTTAGTATTAATTTTATAAAATATTTCCAGTAATAATATTTCTTATAAATGTGTAGTCAAACATACAGGTTTTATATCAGTTATTATAATAATACAATATCTGATAAATTCCATTTAGATGTTAAAGTATTTTCAGTGCTTAAAATATAATAAACGTATGCGTGTAAATGTGTTGTAGACATTAAACCAATATATAAACTATTTACTATGATTATTACTACGAATATAACTGACTATTTTTAACAAATATTTAATCCTCTTAAATAAATCTAAAATAACATCAGAGAATGTTTTATTTTCGCTGTTCTCTAAGTTACCTGTTCAATATTTGGCAACAATCTGATAGATTCTTTAAAATACGTAGGAGAAGTTTTGAGCGAAGAAGTGAAATTCGAGGTAAAATAAATTAGGGAAAAGATTCATTTCGTTTTCATCGTAATAGCTTTTTCGTAAATTAATAATTTACGAGGTAAATTGGAAATGTTGACGCTGAACTTAAAAAATACGCAATGTTACGTACACGTGTATAAGTTTTGTATGTATAAATATATTAAACCTTATATATATATATATATAATTTTATTTCAAACTGCTGTAGTAATTTTTCACTTCAAATTTGCCAAAAGAGAATTATGGCCCGTTAATAAGTAAAATGAGTTTTGGTAATAACCAGGAATGATTGTAAATTACATTTCTTGGACAAATTATTCATTATAGTTTAATATTTAAATATAATAGAATATACATTTTTTGTTGATATTTGTATTTTTGTTAAATCAATAATTTATAATTTTTAATATATATATATATATATATATATATATATATATATATATGCATGTGTGTGTATGTATGTAGAATTCTGTTTTGTAGGATTTGTTTTATCCAATGATTTTTTATTTGTATTTTTCAAAATCTATATTTTTTAAAAAAGAATATAATGTAAACTTCGTATATAATATTTTTAAAATCAATATTCTTTATAGTCTTTAATAATAATAAATGTGACATTTAATGGATTATTATGAGGTTGAAGAAATTAAAGATTTCACAACAGTTCAATAATCACGTATTGTTAATTTTTTTCGTTTAGAAACATTTCGATAATCATTCTATATCATTATTAAAATACGATATAAAATCTTGTTACCTAGTCTTAAAAAAAATCAAGTGATTATATTGAAGAATTAAAGAAATGGTATTTTAAAAAATTGTGGTGCATGAAAAAGATTTCTGTTAACTAGTCACGGTGCAAATAAATTGTGATATATTGCGTTTTGACATTTTTCTAAATTCAGAAACGTTTTTAGGTTACTCCAAAACGAGTACAGATAAAGTAGTACGAAATTTATTTGTGAGTAAATAATATTTTTATTAAGATTTTTTCAGTTTTACAAATGTTTATTTATTTATTGAAAATATTTGTTTATGTCTACAATTAAACACAGATCTTTTGATGATGTTTTGTACAATATGTTCCTAAGATTTTGAAGAATTTTGGTTAAGATCTTAAAAAAAAAAAAGAATTCTATGTATCTTTACTGATTTTAGAGTATTTTTGAACTTTTTGAAAAATGTATCAAATTGTGGTTAAAATAAATAAAAAATATTAGTGTTAAATAGAAAACCTAATTTTTAAATTAAGTGCCCAACATTATTTATGACAATTATAATAAAATTATATACATAAGTAAAAAAATAATTACTACGTTTATGAAGTTAGATATATCTTGTTAGCTGTTACTCGAAATTCACTTTTATACATTGAAGTGAATCAGAGTTACGTCACTGATGTATTTGTTTGTATGTATGAATATGTGTGCATATATATATATATATATATATATATATATATATATATATATATATATATAGATATATGAATCTTTAATTTTTGGAACTTTCAGTTCTGAAATATCCATAAATAAAATTTCATGAAATTCATTTCATCTATTGTATACTTTTTGACGTATTTGCAATGATTCAAAGAAATGAAATGTACAGAACTTACGAATTTTTTATTATTATTTTTCTTGCGCCAAAAATATTTGACGTGCTATTTTCCAATCCAACATGCACAAGGTAAATAGTGAAGGTGTACTTGATGGACATTCGGCGTCCCTAAGCACGTAAGTATGTCAAGCGCCGCACGTGTGATGTAACAAGCATCTTAGTTATTTCTGTACAGACGTCATAGATGGCGCAACGCTTTTGTTGGCTACGTTATATTAACCAGACGCGAGTTATTATTACCCTGGGGCGGGTCTTTACTACTGAGACCTATCGTATGTCAAATGAAATATTTAGATTTGTAATGATGATTGAGAAACGACTTACTTCCTTTATCAACATGCGCATAATGGTGATACTTCAAATCGGCCAAGCTTTGTAAACAATTAGTACGCCAATTTGAAATAAACATTTACTAGAGTATAGTAATATATTCAGAACAAATTTATATAGTTTCAATACAAATCTACAAAGAAAGTAATTATATATATATATGTATATATATATATATATATATATATATATATATATATATGTATATGTATATATGTATATATATATATGTATATCATCATCATTATATCAACTTATATTAACTCTCTGGCGGGTAAATACCTCATTAGATGTTACCATTCACTAGTAGCTTGGACATACTTACCACGTTAACCAGACAGATTGGTAAAATATTTTTATTCAGGGTTTACTCCTTTACGCAGATAAAGTTATAAATAATTGTATAATCAAATAATTTAATGATATAATTTATTCAGCTACCTCTTTCTCTATCTTCATTTTATATTCAGAATCACCTTTTTTCCTAGTCACTTCAGAATAGTACTGTTTGTTTTTCTTGCCTGTTATATGAACGACGTTAACCTCAAAAACTTCAAATTGTAAATCAGTATCTATATTTTTTAAAAGTTTATTCTAGACATTTTCAAGTATATGAGTCTTTACTTCTTTTCAGATACTAATGAATTTTCATTAAACCAAAGTCCGTTAAATTGAAATTTGACTATATGCAAAGAATTGAAATGAATGGTAATATATAAATATTTTGCATAATATATTTTTTTTGTATCAAATTTAACAACTGATTATTGTACTTTTAATTTCATTAATATATTCATCTCATTGTTATGAAATTGTGTTGTTTCATGACAAAAAAAATTGTTGATATGTCAACAATTAATAAAAATAAATTTTATAATATATGTAATTCTATAACTTATTATTATCCTGTGGTAACAACAATTATTATTTCTTGATACAATTTTAAATGTTTTAAACGCTTTTAGTACTTTCGTTCACACTTGTGGTAACTGTAAATATGACGACGAATAAAAATAGATTAGTTGTATTTTATTCACTAGTTTGCTCAACTTGTCATTTACGTCTGCAGTGCGATTTGAATGAAATGTATGTTATAAAATAATTAGGATTATATATATATATATATATATATATATATATATATATATATATATATATATATATATATTTGATCCATTTCTGTATACTACTTTTTATGTAAATAGTTAATAAAAATGATATATTTTTTTAAGTTTTCATAAATATATAGTTTGATTTTTATTACAAAATCAAGTTATTTGCAATTAAAAATATAGTTCAGTTAATGGATTACAAAAATAACTGCATTATGCCTTTTATTTTATTTCAATGTATGCTATTTTCATTTATTAAATGTAATACTGAATATAGGATTAATCATTTATTTTCGTTTCATAAAAACATTATTTTTACAAAATGTACTTGATCATGTAAGATAAAAATAATGAATGAAAATATCTAGCTTATTTTTATACATAATCATAAATCATAAAAAGAGTTAAATCTGATTCCCATCTGTTTTTTGCATTCAATTTTGATAAACATTAATCAAAAATGTTTAAATGTGCAGAATTTAAACACATTCAACGTTCTACTTGTTAATTTAAGATTATTCGAAAATAGTATTATTCTCGTATGCACTAAAATGCATCCAGCATGAATGTCGCGTGTGCCGGCTTGTTGGAGGAGGTCGTTGGCCCTCGCCCTGACCCGGGGCGCGATACCGAATGTATATTTTGCAAATACAAACACTAAATCGGCGGGGGCGCTAAGAATAGCCCGTCGGCGGTGGCCACCGCGGTGTTCTTCTGGCTCACCTTCCGCACAGATATTTATAGGTCGACGCGGCAAAGAACGCGACGAGGGGAACCATTTGACGTCAGTTGTACGTCACGACAAGACACAGGACCGCAGTAAATTGTATTTAATAGAGCAGATCTAAATTTATATATTGTTTGTTTGTTTTGCAGTTATTTTTAGCTCGATAATAAATTACTTTTGATATTGATTATTAAATTATGTCAAATAATAACACGAAACTTTTTGTATAAAATTGAAGTAAAGCATGTTCTTTTTAATAAGCGGCGAATTTTTAATGTAAAGGTTTCAAATTGTCACGTAATATATGTTAATCTTATATGTAAATTCAAATATTTACAACCGTAAAATCAGTTAATATTTTCTTATATATTGAATATCAACAGAGAAAATCTATACTAAAGAATCTGTTGTGTTCATAATAATAGTTTGTGGATTTTGTTAATGAATCTGTTGAAGTATTGTAACAGTTTAAAGAAATGCTAATTAAATTTAGAAAGTAAATAAAGACGATTACTTACAGATGTTAGTATTGGAATGTTATGTTATATTAAAAAAAATCTATTTAAATAATATTGTATAATACATTTTAATACAGTTCTTTAAAATTCACAATTTGAGTTAAAAGTTTAATTTAACAAAAAAACATGAAGGTTTTTAAGTAAATACTAATTTTTTTGTATTAATATATTAGGTTGGCAAGTATTTCCCTTCCGCTTTTTTTTTTTTTTTTTTTTTTTTGTACATAGCTGCGAAATTCAAAAGACCAGAAGGCGGAAGGGAGATATTTGCCAACCTAATATAATTTTGTACCGAAAACTAAACAGAATATATCTTAAAACGAAGTTTATTGTATCCATTTTTTAACATAAAAAAATAGTGTTTAATTTTTTACATTCCCTTTTGAACTTCCTTTTTAAATATATAATTATGAAATAAAATATTTTATTTCATCTTTGAATGCAAATGACATATATAGATTTTTTATATAAATATGATAATTTATTTCGAAGTCTTTTCATCCCCGACATCTATTAATGACGATCATACCATAACTCTTCTTTCACTTCGAGATTTTCCATGGTCATTTTAATCTACCCACATTAATATTACTTACGATTTCTTCAAAGTACATTCTTCTGATATTCACATAAACAGTTTTTTTATAGATTTATTTCATCTATTTTGATTAAAATAATTTGAATATAAATTGAGGAATTTACTGTTATTATTTTTTCAATTTTTTATATAATATTATTTTTTATACATATAAAGAAGTCAAACATACACACACACACACACACACACACACACACACATATATATATTATAGCAAAAGGGAGAAGTTTAAAATAAAAATGGATCGGTCATATAGCAAGAAGAGAAGACCACCAATGGATAAAAGAAGTTATTGATTATGAACATACATAAAAATTCATTGAAATGGATTAAAAGAGAAAGGCATTGTATTAATCGAAGTAAAAAGTTTTAGGAGAATCCTTCATCCTGCAGTAGATAGACATATATATATATATATATATATATATATATATATATATATATATATATATATATATATATGTATGTATGTATGTATGTATGTATATTTGTGTGAGTATATGTGTCCAATTGTTTGTTTTACTAAAAAAAATGCTAATAAATTATTTGTGTGATAAATTAATTCACTAGTTTAATGTGAAGAACCAAAAGATAAAGTAATTTAGATTGTCTATTCATGTTATGTATACATTATATCTTGTTAAAAACATCAATCACGATTTGTTTATGTGTCCATAAATTGAAATATATATTACTTCAAACATTTCAGCAGAATTTCAATCTATCTCTTAAATATAAATCACGAAAAAATGTATGTGATTAATGATAATGTGTAGAGCGTTCATGATACACTTTTATAAAAGGTTTCGAACAGAGATATAGAGTACGTCAGAAGCTTTTCTAAAGATTCTGAGAGGATTTCCTTTTTGCATCATTTTCAGTATGGTTTTTAAAGAGTACATTTTATGAGAAAGAAGATTGGTTTAGACGTGAATGAGAATAAAAATATAGTTACAAAGGTATTACTAAATATTCGCGTCTCAAACGAGAAGCCTTAAAATATATTTCATCTCAATTACGTTCATTCACTAAACTAAAATCGACACGAACTGCTTGATTTTCAACAGTAACATAGTTTGTACTGGAACAGGACCGTATATTTTAAAGATTGTTACTTTCTATCTCAATAATTGTTGAACATATAAATGAATAAATGTTGTTTTTTGCATTTTAAGTAATTAAATTCATATCAATATATATATATATATATATATATATATATATATGTATGTGTATGTGTATTACATAAACTTGAATTTGAGTTTTTATTCGCAAAAAACTGAATTCATTACAGTAATTAATACATATAACATGTTTAATATCAACTAGTTCAATAAACTAAAAATGATATTAACTTGTTTTTGATGAGTCATTAAGCTGTCTATATGCTTTTTTTAAAAAATAGTATTTGTATATATATATTTATATATATATATATATATATATATATAACTTTGAAATTAAGAACCGTATATTACATCTTATTTGATTTTGTGCTACGTTTTTAGCAGTATTAAAATTAAATAAGAGTGGTTTATTGAAATTTAAATGAGACTATTATCATTAAAGGTTAATAATCCGCAAAAAATATGTGTAAATAGAATTAAAAAATATCATGTAAATTTTAATTAATTTATTTGCAATTAAAAATAATTATTCTTTCTTTACAGTATATTGGTACCTTAGAAGTCCCAAGACCTGCTAGTAGAATAGAAATTGTTGCTGCTATGAGAAAAATTAGGGTAAGTCAATTAACTGTAACGATATTTTTTGAAAAATAAAGTAAAATTGAAATATTTATTATATTATATAACATTCGACCGATTTTTACAAAAAAAATAACAATTTTAAACCTGTTTTACGTTTTTTGATGATTTTGATATAAAGTAAGGGCGTCCTGCAGGGCGCCGGGGTTGCTCGAGGTGGTTAAGGTGGTTGGAAGTAGCGGGTTTTTGATGGGAAGTTGATGGATTTGGATCTTTTGGACCAAATGGATAGGAGTTTTTCTAGGTTGCGGATGAGAGGGTTTTGAGTTTTATTACAATTTTGTCGTATTTTTATTCTCAAATAAGTTTTCGTTCTCATTTCTATTTCTGAAATAATTAATTTGTTTTTTTTTTTTTGATTTATACTTATTTATTTGTTCATAAGAATTTATATTAATAAAGTAGACATTTTAATAGTAACAAAAAATTAAATTCTTTAAAAAGTAGTATTTGTAGCATAAAATATGTTTAGTATTATTATTCGTATGTATATATATATATATATATATATATATATATATATATATATATATATAGTAACGAGGGTCATTTGATAAGTATGGTAAAAAAGTAAGAAAAAGTAAAATTAAATTCTTTAAAAAATTAATTAAATTAAACAATAAATAAATATATCAAACTTATCAAATATATCTATATATATATATATATATATATATATATATATATATATATATATATAATGTGCACAATTTTTTTTTATAAATAACTGTTCAAATATACAACCGAAATAAAATCTTCATATAAGCTTGAAATTTAAAGTTTTATTATTCCACCATATAGCAATATATCTTTATTTTTCTTCAATATACAAGACATACTATTAAGATTCAAATATTTCCTACAGCCGACAAATAGAAGTTGTGATATATAACTGGCCGGATCTAAATCTCATATAATAAATAGCATCATTTGTTTGTGCTCTCGTATGAAAACGTGCAGCATTTTGTTAGGAAAGAGTTATTTGTACGATGGGGGCTGTTTTCTGCGAATTCATATCTTCTAGCAACAAACGTACATATTCTCCCTTTGGTGAGATAATAAACGGTCTAACACGATTTCAAGAATGATTTAAGTTATTTATCGTCTTGGTTTCCATATTTCAAATCATACGATGTGCATATGAAATTTGTTCTATTTAATTTTCATTTATAACTTTGACGTAAAGAAATGTTTTATCTGATAAAAACATTAAGTTGATGAAATATGTTTATTGAAATTACATATAATTATATTACTTTCTTATTACCTTTTATTTCATAAAAAACATATTTTTTGTGTATTATAATTTCATGTTTTATATATATATAATAATAATTCTATCGAATAATTATGCTATTAATCTCTTCTTATTGTAAACGATTACCTGGAACTTAAACGGTTACAAATAAATATTATTCACGATTGCAAGTATCACGGGAGGAGCAAGTGAAGTGAATCGGGGGGCCAAGCCCTCTGGCGGGAGCAAATGTAGCGAGTAAGGGACTGACCCCCTTAGTATAAAATATATATAATATCTATTTTAAAAGTATTATAAATGACGAAACCGCTTTTTCTATTTAGAAATCAATAAACTATATTTATAGCTTTGATATCATTGACAATTTTCTGTCTATAAATAGTAAGTTGTATAAATAATGTTTTACTAAACATAAATATCATTGATTGTAAATTAATTTATCGATATTTTTTTAAGAAATATTAATTTCTGAATTATAAGATTGCCAATTTTGTTAATGACAAAATGCCGTTGTGAAAATAATATATATATATATATATATATATGAATAGAGAGAGACAGAGAATTACAAAATGATCATTATAATTTTAGTATTAAAGTCATACAAACAATTTTTGACTCTTTTGAATGTAAAATATTTAGATTAAAATTATTCTATTTCATTTTCAGTACGAATTTAAAGCAAAAGGTGTAAAGAAAAAAAAAGTAACTATTCAAGTATCTTTAGAAGGTGTCATAGTATCGTTAAGGAAAAAGAAAAAGGTATGCTGATTTTAGATTAATTTTTTAATACATTAAACATTTTTTTGCGTTATATGTAAATGTACAATAATAAAATAATAATTAATTTGCTTTACATATGTCCGATTATATTACATGTACTCTATTATTTATTAATCTTGAACATGTTGCAATAATTCATTATGTACCACTAATATGAAATAGTAATTTGTCTGGTTTTTTTACAGAAAGAATGGTTAGACGGTGGTCCTAATCCTTCAACACTATTTTCGCATCCTATTTACCGTATCTTTTATGTATCACACGATTCACAAGATTTAAAAATCTTCAGTTATATTGCTCGTGATGCTGCAACAAATCTCTTCAGATGCAATGTATTTAAATCTAGTAAAAAGGTTAGTATGTATTTAATTTATGTTATGGATTGTAATCTTAGAGTTAGCTTTTGAGTATTTATTTTTTTCTAATACTATAATCATATGTATTGTATTTTATTTATAATAGAAGTTAACATATTTCTTGTTTGATCGATTTTCATGATTTTACGTTAATGCCGCGTGGATTGCATACGTCCCATGTTGTAGAATCTGGTAATTTATATGACAAACAATAGGTTATAAAATGTGTCTGAAAACCAAAAAGATCCTCTTGCTATTGAAGGAAATCCCGGATTCATAAAATGAATTGTAATAATTGTAAAAAATATTATATAGGGTAGATCAAAAGGACAATAGACATCAGATTTAAAGAACATAAAACCTGCATATAATAACAAAGAATAGCTAAATCTATCGTATCCATACACACGCTTGAAAATGGTCACAGTATAGGATAATTAGAATTAATTAAACAAATAACAGATAAAAAATATTTAGATTGTTATGAAAACATGGAAATTTTCAAAAATAAATCGCGCATAGTAAATTCCGATAACGGCCCAATGAACTCGAGTTTTTTCAGTCTTTTACACTGCCGAAAATAATATTAAAACTACATATATAAAAGAATTGCATGGTATTAGTATATATAAACACATAAGAACAACACACACAATTCTTACATAAAATAAGAATCAGAAAAAGTAATACTTATATATATATTCAATTCATTTCAAATAGACTCCACAAATTGTTAAGATTTTAAAAGCTTTTGATAGAAGAGATATTTTAATATAGAGTATGCAATGGTAATATTACAGTTTAGTTTTTTCCCAAAAAAGATACGAATGTATCGTTTTTACCATGTTGTAAAAACGATAAATAACACTTCTTAACTTCGAAGTAGCAGAATTTTTAGATGTAGACAAATGTAAATACGCATTAGATATACGTAACGGAAAATAAAAAGTCGATCACTAGTTGGAGATGCATTGAGTAAAGATAATAAAAACACAAGAAATAGTATTTAAGTATTTTTTAACGAAGAGTTAGTTTATGATGATAATGGTTTTGTCGTTGAAATGTATATCAGCATTAAACAAAAAAAGTAAATAATAATCATATACGGCCTAAAAATTTAACTTGGAACGTATGCAATCTACACGCCACGGAATGTATTAATAGTGAAATATTTTACATATCATTTTTAGTTACTGATTGAACTATTGGTTGATTGAGCTATTACTTCGTCTCGCAAAAAATAGATTTTATGTTTGAGGACGATAAATTCATCTTATACGAATATATAACATATGTATATACGAACTTCTTTCTACAGATATATTTATATATATATATATATATATATATATATATATATATATATATATATGTATATTAAAAATAATGACATCTAAATAAAATTATTCTATTTAAATTAGCTTACTTAACATTTAAAATCAAATACTTAAAATTTTCCTTCCATAATTTTCTCAGGAACAATAAAATTGTCATATCGTTGAACAGTCTATTATTTAAAGAAAATTATAAGTTGGCAAATTATTGTAAACAAATGGATCCAGAAGAATTCTATTTTTATCTGTTTGATTTTATTGAACACAAATATATACATTTTCATTTTACTGTTGTATATTACTATTCTTACATCCGTGTATTTATTTGACTTTTTGTACTATATATTTAATAATCTATTCATATATATATATATATATATATATATATATATATATATATATATATATATATATATATATATATATATATATATTAAAATTAGATTATCGTTTTTACAAAGAGAATAAAATTCTAATATTTTATATGCGGTTATCTAAATATATATATGTAGCAACTATCTTGTTTTTATTTCTAGTTTATTTCATTTGTAATATTTAATTGATATTAATAACTTAATTGGTGATAAAAATATAGGGTCATTTAAATGCGACGCCTAGATTTCTGTTTTAGGATTAAAAAGAAACATTTATATATATATATATATATATATATATATATATATATATATATATATATATATAGGGTGCTGTATAGGGAAACATGCTTATAATTTCTTTTTAATAAAACATAAATCTAGTCGTCACATTTGGATGACCCTATACTTTTTTAGTTTTGTAGACTATTGTTTTCTAAACGTGTCGAATCAAATGCGCAAATGTGATGTTTCGTGAGTAAAAAAAAAATACAACTCACTATTATATTAGTTTGCAAACATTAGACACAAACATAGAGACATAAATACGAAGTCAACTCTTTATGATTTTCCGACAAAGTAATTATAAATAGCGTCACGACGGCAAACGACAGTCTCATCACCTGTGGAAACACGTACGCTTGCGCATTAAATATTGTCGAGTAACTCAGTAACGAACAACCTGCTTTAATGCATCGTGGTCAGTTTGATGAGTATTTTATAGAAGAGTGGGTGCACTCTGTTTCTACAATAGTTAGCAGTGCTTTATTTGAAATTTTCGCGGCCATAATATCGAACGAAAATTTGAAATTTGAAACTTATAATTAACAACTTTAATATAATGTTTATTTCTTCAAAGTTGTTATTTAAATTTTCTTGCATTTTTTATTATCATTACTCTATTAATGTAGATTGTTTTTATTGGAGGTGTACTCCTTTAAACAAACTAATATTTGTGTATTCTTAATTAATTTACTGAAAAAATATTAAATGTAACAGTTGGTTGGTTCAGATTTAAATTATTTTTAAAACTAATTATAAACAATGTCTTTATGAACTGTATGCAATTAGATATCAGTATGAAGAAAACAAAATAGCCATACAAATAATTAATTAATAATTTAATATATAATTGAATTAATATAAATTCATAATGGATAATGAAAATACGATATACAAGTGGATAATGTTGATACATGCTAGTGCAAAATATAACAATTTAAAATATGGTTAATATGATTTAAAAAATGAATTGATTAGTGCGAAGTAATTATTAACATATGATTTGTTTTCTATAAAAAATATAAAAATTATTTTTTTTTCTAAATTAAAACGAAAAAATGCCTCGGCAAAAAATCACAAAGCTCGACTTGCCTCGGCAATATAGTTTAGATGAAACTAGAGGTCTAGAAATTAGAAATACCGTAGAAGCTTTGCCTACAACTACAGCAGAACGTAGAGCATCGCCGAGATCAAGATTATCAGCTGAAATGTTCAATAAAGCAAAAACGACACTTTACAATTTAGGTGATGTTTGGAAACATCATCCTACTGTTGCTGATACTTCCAAAAAAATCAAATCGAAGAAACAGAATACTTTTGACTATTTTCTGAAATCGAAAGGTCGTCAAAAAAATGATATTAACAGTGTTGTCGGTAATTTAGTTATATCTCCTCATAGACTGTTAATGGATTCAGAAAATACGAATCCTTTGTTAAGCTCGCCGTCAATAACGCGACGTCGGCCTGCCACCGTTTCGGGCGAAAGAACTTCAACATCCGGACTTCTTGATTTCCATGAATTAGATTCAGACAGACCACGAAAGAAATTATCATTCCGGGAACCAGAAATACTTGGTTATGCTTTTCAAAGAAGCGAATCGTTATCAAGTATCAGTAATAGTAGTAGAAAAGTTCAAATTGTCAGAAGTGTTAGTGAAGTATTTCATCGTTCAGATAGTTATGAAGATGAAGACCTTGAGGTATATCAGTATTAATTTTGTTATAACTGTTTTTATTTACAGTTTAATATACAGTAATCGATTTGTTTATATAATAAAAACTAATTTACATATATTCCTTATCAGTTAGCTATTACTATACTAAAAATGTATTCAAAATACACCCATAACATCAGATATTTTTTATTGTAAAATATTTTTTTATTAAGTATGAATTATTTAAAAAAGAAGAAAAAATAATTGTAATAAAATACTACGTATTATATGTGTTTATAAACATACATATATGTATATATATATATATATATATATATATATATATATATATATATATATATATATATATATATATATATATTAAATGTAGGATGTTAAGGTATATATAATAAATATTTATTAAAATTAAATGTTACATCGACACAATACTAAAACTTGCAAAACATTCATTTTCATCCAAGAAGATAGTTTAGCTATGTCGCTAAACAAAAAGATCTTTCATTTTAATTCAATTTTAAGAGAAACTTGGCAAAAATATTATACGCATGCACACCTACACATGTATACGCAAAAATATATACATATTATATATATATATATATATATATATATATTGTATGTGTGTATGTAAAACATTCACAAAGGTGGTATGTATTTGTGATGAAATCGTAAATGTTTTCTTACGAAAATTTGGCAAGCACAATACCAAATAAATTGTTCTTGATTTTGTTTTGTAATCAACCAATATCAGAAGTGTTTATTTGAAAAATAATAAGCTCTTAATGCATTAAAATAAGATTACAAATCTATAAATTAAACAGATTTATTTATTACTCTTTTGATTTTTTTTAAGACAGACAATACGTGCATGTAGTTTATACTGAAACGTATTTTTTTACTTAAAATGTTATTTTTTATAAAATTAGAATTTGTAAAAATACTTAAATGTATTGATATAAAAATCAATTCAGTAATATAAGGTTTACCGTTTAGGCTTAAAAAAAGAGTTATGTTGAATTGATAAAATTGATATCATTCTAAACTTATATTCACCTACATTCTACGGTTTATCTAATTCTACAGTTTACTTTATCTATATTTTAAAATTAAGTTTTTCGATTGTAACCACGAAATTTTATTTTTCGTACCTTTTAAACTTCATTTTTTCATTATTTATCGTCAAATTATGTAATTATTATTATAATATTACTATTTATCAAACGTTCGATCAATTTTATTTTTCTTCTTTTACAATTGATATTTTACTTTTTCTTATATTCAAATCAAAACATTTTCTTCGTGTATCTTCTTGTTCTACATATTTTTAATCATTTTTCTCTATATCTACATTTCTATGCCTTTAGTCTTACTCTTGTAAAATATTTGTATCAATTTGATATACGAGGGTCGTTTGATAAGTATGGTAAATTTATTTATTGTTCAATTTAATTAAATTTTTCAATTTAGTTTTTCCTACTTTTTTATCATACTTATCAAACGATTCTCGTAGCAGATAAAACAAGAAATTATCTGACTTGTGCTAATTTCTTGTTTTTATAATATGTTATGTATATTTCTAGGTATCAAAACTTTATAACTTACTTGAATCTTGTATTTTTTTCTCTCATATCCACTTTCATTTATTTTTTAGTTTTATTAACAACTAAAATTATTATTTTTGCTTATATTAATTTTTAAGTTATGTTCTTAAAATGCTGTTATTATTACTTTTCATATTTCATATATTTATTTATTTGAATCTAAAATGATCGCTTAACGTTAGTAAATCGAGTACAAATTTATTTCTTTGATTCCCTTTATTTTTTCTTCTTTTTTTTGTTAAAATATTTTCGATAAACGTGTTAAGTATGACAATGAATATTAGTATCTAATACTTTTTTTAATTAACGAAATTTTTATGTTACTAGTAGTTTGTATTTTCATATTTTATATTTTAATAAGATGTAGAACTAGCTTTCTATTTTTCCAGTTCAAATTTATATTCTTTATTATTTTAAATAATTGTTTCCATTTTATATTAATAAAAGTTTGTTTTAATATATATATATATATATATATATATATATGAAATTTCCTTATTTTTTTAAATTTATTAATTCATGGTGTTAAAGCTTATGAAATGTTTTTAGAATATAGACGATTTTTCAATTAAAACATAATTTAAGTCATTCATTTTCTTTCATTCTTGCTGACTAATCTTTTGAATGTGTATTTGTTATTTTATTAAGCAGTATTTTTAATAATATTTTATCAAATATTCATTGTCAATGTTTAACCAATTTTTGAATATGTTATTATTTAAATGAATGTTTTTTATTCTTCTAGAAAAAAATACTTGGTTATTAACGTAAAATATTATTTTATTAATACATTTTCCACTTAGTATAAAAATATTATTTTCTTTTTTCGTACCTTTTAAACTTTATTTTTTTTATTATTTATTGCTCTTAATAAATATTTAAAGTTAAATCTTTTTATATTGTATGGAATGTATAAATGCTAATGTTTATCTTAAAAATTCTGATATATTTTTTAAATTATTTATAAACAATTTAAAAATTTTGTTTTTAATACAATGTATGTATGTATGTATGTATTTTTTTTTAATATATATATATATATATATATATATATATATATATATATTGTATGCCATTTTAAAAACTTATCATGTGCGTTATCATAAATTTATATGTGTGATTATATATTATATGTATATAGTTATTTGTATTATAGTATTTAAATATATATATACGCAACTATTATTATTGAATTTTATGAAGTCTTTTTTAAATATTTTTAAAAAACTAATTAAATGAATTAAAATATAGATTATATAAAAGTTATAAATTTACAAAAAAACTATTTTTTAAAATGTTATTCGTAAAATACAACTATGTGTGTTTCAAATTATTTCTATTTTAATATATATTTTTTGAAACAAGAAATGAAAAGCAATACTTGCAAAAATTACTATTTTTTATTAAAATTACACGTTGTTATTATATCGCGTTTTTTATTGTAATTTGTTTACAAATTATTTCGGTGCAAAAGGACAAGAATGGATCATTCACTTGACATTATTTTTTTATCTGGATGTAGTGTTCTTTTTCGTCAATTTACTTTACAATAATCGATGAAGAAGAGAATGTGTTTCTCACAAATTTTGGCAACAGCTCAGGGTCTTGTGACATCTATATAAAGATAGCACAACACAGACATAGACACATAGAAGTGTCACATTCTGTTACATGCAAAGATCTTTCAGAATTGATCGCGTTTGCGGTAACAACGTGAGTTTTATTAATTGCTTTACGTTTCGACATTCAGGATAGCCTTCGTAAACGAAGAACAGAAGTCTAATATCAGAGATGTAATGAACGCTCTGCAAAAATTGTCTGCACAATTTACTTGATGGATATATACTTTTAATACGAAGTAAATATGCATTTTGTAATCATCATTTTTGATTTGAAAATATTTTAATATAGTAAATTATTATTTGTTTTGGAACTATGGTGAATTCACTTTCACATAAATGAATTATCATCTTCAGCATCACAAAATGTTAAAAAAATGTTCAATAATTGTAATAATGATGGCATCGCCATTGAAACGCGTATTAGTTTATTATTGTTATAAATAAACAATAAATAATTAGTAAACTTTTAATATTTTGTGGTGTTGGGAGTTATAATTTACTTGTACACAGAAAATTATTTTTTTAACAAATAAAATGATAAATAATATTTACACAATTTAATGATTATATTTTTACAATTGCATAGAAAACATAAATATATTTTATATTTAAACGCTTCCATTTTTCTATTTAACTTTTATCGAGAAATAAATTTAGATTTATATTAATATGTGTTTATATATATATACGAGATCGTTTGATAAGTATGATAAAAAAGTAAGAAAAACTAAATTAAAAAATTTAATTAAATTAATCAATAAATACATTTATCATACTTATCAAACGACCCTCGTATATATATAATAGTTGAAAACATGCATTTAATCCTTAATTATTTATTAATACTAAATTATACATAATATTTAAAGTACATCTATTTTTAATTAATTTATATTAAAAACTACATTAAAACACGATTTGTATAAAAAAAGTCACAATTTGTTTTAAATATTTTAAAATGTGTTTGTGTATAACAACTTCTGCATTATTTTGTAATATATAATTGGTTTTAACAAAAAAGATTACGTTTAAGTAAATATTTTTTTAATGGAACGATTGCCTTAAAATATTATTTTTTGTAAATTCATACAAATATTTAATATTCAAATTATACATATGTATACAAGTTTTTTTTAGATTTTTCATAATTTTAAAGAATGTTTAACGAAATATATTTTGTTCATAATTTAATTTATTAATTCCCTTTTTGGGAAAGATAAGTACGTTATGTAATTTATTTACAATTTTACTATTTCAGACTATGTGCACACACACACACACACACACACACACACACACACACACACACACATATATATATATATATATATATATATATATATATATATCTGTGTGTGTTGTATGGTTGTATGTATGCAAAGTTAAAATGAAAATTGACTATAATATAAATAAAGCAACTTTCGATCACTGACGTTATTAATATAAATATAAACAATAGCACATGTTTTTTTAATCAAACAAAATTATATTTCAATATTATCATTAGAAGAAACATTAAAAGGGAATATTTGCTATGAATATTTTACGTCAAACAAAATAAAAACAAATAAGTTCATGTAAGCGATCAAAAGAATGAAAATATTTATTAGAAGTAATTCAATTGAAGCTTCAAGTTTATATATATATATATATATATATATATATATATATATATATATATATATATATATATATATATATATATATACATACATATATATATATATATATATATATATACACGTATGTATGTATGTGTGCATATGTGAATAATGTATATGCATACGTGTGTACAAGTATGTGTATATGTATTAAAAATAGTTATAATTTTAAATCATAATATATATAGACTTTCGATACAAACATAATATTTCTACTCACCCTCCTCCCTCAAAACACACACGCTATAAGGATACAAGAAATGTCTTTTTTATTTAGGCCATGAAAAATATTTAATAATTCGTAGGAAAAAAATCAATTAAATCAAATACGATAGAAAATTAATTTAAAAATAGTTATTAAGAGCATAAAAGTAATATAAAAAAATATTATTACACTGTCAATTTATTTTTGTATATATAGGATCCTCTAAAAGTGTTGCCTAGATTTATGTTTTATTAAAAAGAAACATGTGTATAGGGAAACGTGTATAGTTTCTTTTGTTTTGTTTTTTTTTAATAAAACACAAATCTAGGCGTCACATTTGTATGGCCCTATATATAATAATAATAATTATATTTTATCTATAAATAATTAGGATTTAATATGTGGGTGGTAGAAATTATACATTTACATTATTACAGTTTAATGAACTGTAAATAATTTTCTTAGATAAATTTCTACAACATATACGAGGATCTTTGATAAGTATGGTAAAAAAGTGAGGAAAACTAAATTAAAAAAAAATAATTTAATTAATTAGTTAATTAAATTAAACAATAAATAAATTTACCATACTTATCAAACGACCCTCTATAATATTTTTACTTAACAGTAAATAATAATCTGATTTATATATTTTATTAATAATTTCATATTTACATCTGTTTGAAAATTATAAATAAATATATCAATTTATATATATATATATATATATATATATATAATTGTTGCATATTACAATTTTAATGGTGAAAAAATGTTGCTTATTCCAAATAAGTGTTTCTTATTTCAAAAATTTAGTAAATTTCTTTGCTATATATTTTAAATATATTTAGTGATATTATTTTAACACGAATGAATCTAACACTATATATATTTTTTAAACAAATGTTTAATAATCACGTATTGTTCACTTTATTAGTTAATGTGCATTTTTATGACCATGTTATTATCGTTAAAACGCTAAATTTTATAATGCAACGCTTTGACGATGATGGTGTAACTATTGAAATACATACACATCAGCTAATGTGTAGAAAATGAACAGTAAATGAATTTTGAACACAAAGTCTTGTGTTTTTAAGATGAGTGATTCATTAGCTTTAAAGAGAATTTACCATATTAATGAAATAGTGGCAATATCTTTATCTTTTAGATTTATTGATCTCTCAGTTTCTTTTTGTACTTTTTGAATCTTAGTCATTAATTTTTGTTGTTTATCTCTTTTATTGTAAATCTTGTAACATATTCTATATATTTCTATTACAAATTCTTTGCTATTTTTTAGCATCTATTATTTTTTGTTATTATATCAATATTATTTTTAAATTGTATTTTCTATTTTTTGTATTATGTCATTTAAAATTTATAAATAAATATTCTTATTTCAGAATCAGGCAATGAGAATTGTTAGAACTGTAGGTCAAGCTTTTGAAGTTTGTCATAAATCATCAGCTGGTGAAAATACTACATCTCCAGAACCTCCAGAAACTATAAGTCTTACTAATGAACCAGAGGTTGCACTTAGTGAAAAAGAAAGTGATAAAAATATAAATGATCAATTAAAAGGTATTTATGAAAAAAATTAAAAATTCTTATTGATTTTTTGAAAATATGTATAATTTGTGTATAATGATGTTTGTATATCAATTAATATAAAATAATTTTTCAATTTGTAATTTTTTATATATTTTTAGATTGTAATTCAATAGATGAGCATACAAATAAGGAAATACCTAGATTAACACATCAAGATGTTCATACTATTACCGATTCTGAAACAATTGCTTCAAATATGGTAATTTCAGTGAATTAATATCGATTCAATTACCATTGCTTATTAAATATCTTTCTAGATGTCAAGAGATAGTTCCTCTTCACAAACATTGGAACCTCCAAAACAATCAAGTAGTTCATCACCTCTTATGGGTAGATCTCTATCAACACATCATGAGGTACAACTTTTGAAGGAGCAACTTGAACAGCAAACTCAACAAACTCAGGTATAAAAATATTGTGTTTATGTGTGTGTATTTTATATATATATATATATATATATATATATATATATATATATATATATATATATATATGTACATATATAACTGAATTTCCAATAGGCTGCAATAGCTCAGATTCAGCTCTTGCAAGACCAGTTATCAGCAGAACGTGCTGCTCGATTAGAAGCTCAAACTAGAACACATCAGTTACTTATACATAATCGAGAATTACTCGATCATATCACTGCACTTGTTTCTCATTTACAAGATTGTGAACGAGCACAAGCTCCATCACAGAGCAAAGTATCAGATGTTGTACCCCCACATCTCACATGTGTACCACAGGTTAGTATTAATATTTTTTAATTTTATTTCAGTATGTTTTAAAAATAACAACATACAGTTATATATTAGATTTACAAATAAATTAGACCTTTTCTGAAAATATTCAGTAATTTTATATATTGAAAATTAAAATTCTAATAAAATTTTAATAAATAATATGTTATACTCAATTTATTTATAGATTTTGTGATTTAATAAAAATATTTTTGTTTACATAGTAATTAAAATTATTTTTTTACCATGTTTAAACTTTAAAAATTTTATTTATAAATTTTTTACTTATAATTTTTTTCCAAAAAAAAAAAATGGATACAAATTGCATTATTTTAAAAACGAAAATGTAAAAACTTAAACAATTAGTTTGCAGTATAAATATTTTTAATAAGAAATACTTTTTATTATATTAATTTTTTTGTAAATAATATTTATTTAAAGATAACAAAGTTTTGAATTTTGAAATAGTATATTAATTAGTTTTATAAGGATTGCTTTCTGTGAAATAACTAATTTATTAATATAAGTGTATATTTTTTTAGTATGATTTTAATAAAAAAAAACAGTGTAACATTTTTTTATGTTTATAACACAATTTAAATTTTGATTTTTACACTGTGTGATTTATAATTAATGAAAATTACATTTATTTATTTTATTTTAAATTAAACATATTTATTTTTAAATATATGAAGTGTTATTTTTTTAAAATAACAATTATTTTTTTAAATAATTGCATTTTTAATGTATTAATGTACAGAGTTATTTGCAATGCTTAATAATACACTAATTTTGTTATAATAATATTTACTTACAGATCATTTTGCTAATAAATAATAAATTTAAAAGAATATTTATTTACCATGATTGAAAATAAAACTTTTAATTAGAAATAATGAAATTTTTTTATCATATATTAATAGAAATATACTTTAAATTTTATAATGAAAGTATGTTATTGTTAAGTATTTTATAATAGAATATTATTTAAATCTACATAATGATTATAAAAAAAAAAAACTTTACAGTAAAAATATTAAAATATTTATATTTTGCTTGTGTTTTTATATATATATATATATATATATATATATATATATATATATATATATATATATATATATACATACACACACACATATACATATACACATACATATGCATTCATACAAATGTGTGTATGTGTGCATGAGCATGTTGAATTGTTGTGTCTACTACAATATGTATTTTAATTGAAACATATGAATATATATATATATATATATATATATATATATATATATATATATATTAATAAACTATATTTTATTTTCATATCTAAGTTAATATTTTTTTGTTTTACAAATATAAATCTATAATTTTAATATGCAAATTTTGTTATTATTTGCATATTTTATGTTTCAATTTTGATTTGATTCTAATAAAAAACTAATGTTTTTTTGTATTGTTTTAATAGTAATAATTTTTATTTTAATTACTTATAGCAACAAATTTGTACAGTGTGTAATTTAATTTTATCAAATATAATAAACTGTATTTTTTTAAAAAATTAAACTTACTTTTGTAGCCATTGGAATACATTTTCTTTATTTTAAAATAAATGATTAAGTACAAATTTTTGTTAAAATAGAAAGTAAATAATTCATGTTTTTGTATACATGTATCAATTAATTTTATAGTAATTATAAATTTATAATGATGAGGAAATATTTTTCAAACATTGTATTTTTCTTCTAAGTAAGAAACTAAGATTTATTTAAAAAATAATAATTTTCATTAAATTTAACTAAATTATGTATTAAATAATAAATATAAATATTTTTGGTTCATGATCAACAGCAAATGTGCGACCCTAATTCTCCATTTTTTGGGGAATATGGTTATCTCGCTTCATCACCAGATTCACCATTACGAAAAAACACTCCTACTGGAAATATGTTTGCTTTTAATTCTATCAGCCCAGAACAAAATATTCAAGCACAAATTATGCAACAGTTAGCAAATTTGGGAGTTTATGGTTCAAATCCTACAAACAATTTTGGACAGTTTCAGTATCCATCACAACTCGGTCAAACATACCAAAATATTTATAATCAACAGTTGAATAACAATAATAATGTACTACAGCCTCCAACGAAAAAGAAATTACCTCCATCACCTTTAACTTTACGACAAACGTTTTCAAATCCTTATGATCCTTATGCTGGTATATCTAGTAATTCTGACATGTTCTCTAGTATGTCTTCTAGAGAATATTCACAAATGTCAAAATCACTTGCAAGTGATATAGAAAAGAATCAAAATATTATAAAACCATTATCACAAGTTGGTACTTTAACAACAACTGATGAGGAAGGTAGAGTGAGATTGATTGTTCCAGTTCCAGCTGATGATAATGATAAAGTTGTTGAATCACTAGTTACATTAAAAATTACAGACGAAGAAGGAAATAAACGTTTTGTTAATGGACCACCATGCATTACAAGATCAACCAGTGAAAAAGTGCCAAATAAAAGTGAATTAATGTCTCAAGTGCAACGTACCACTTGGGCTAGACATACAACAAAATAATTTTTTTATAATGTAAATAAATTTTGTAGACAATATAATTAAAGACAATATTTATTTGTAAATATAATAATAAGTGAAAAAGAAAAAATATTTGTATATTTTTTAAAAGCATAATTTTTTCTTCACTTGTATAATAATAAATATTATACATTTATGATATAAAAAATTATTTCAAAAATTTGTTATGTACATATATTTAAATACAACATGAAAACAACTTTGTGTTTTATTGACAGTGAAAAATATAAAATAATATTTTATGATTATTTTTAAATAACATGTACAATTCACATACACTGTGTGTGTGTGTCTGTGTTTGTTTATATATATATATATATATATATATATATATATATATATATATATATATATATATATATATATATACACATACATACATACATATTTATACACATTTGTTTGTGCATGTATTTTTATGTAAACTCTGTACATATATTTTTATATAAATATAATAAAATTAGTAAATTAAAATTACAGTATGAAATCATTATTTTTATGAAATATTGGTAAAATGTTTTATTTAAAAAAATATTTGATGACAATTTTGTTACACTGTTATGAAATAATTAAATATATATATATATATATATATATATATATATATATATATATATATTATAAATTAATTGCTTTTTTTATATTTTACAAAATATATACACTTATATATACTTATGTATGTAAATATTTTGTTACTTTATTTTACAGATATATTTGAGTTAGAAATGTACATTCATAATGTTAAAACTATTGAACAATAATCAGAAATTGAGAATATTTGCTTTATTAAAAAAAATTATTTGTTTAGCTTTCATCAAATGCTAAAGTCGATCGTTGGTTTGAAATGTTAACAACATTTTCTTTATCTCGACCTGAAAGTGGTTTCATTTCATCTGTTGGAATAGAAGATACATTTGAAGATATACCTGTTGATGAAGATGAAAAAATTACAGAAGGTACAAGATCATTATTAAGTAAGCTTAGTGTTCGCAAAAGGAAAAAATTATTGGGTTTGAAGTTAGGAAATGTTACAACATTTTGATAGCTAATAGCAAGAATGTTTTGTTTTTATCCAAATTCTTAGTTTTTTTCCAAGTAAAGAGAGGTCATACTGTTTGTATAAGTAAATTTAATTACTGATGAAAATTGTTTTAAATGAATAATGTTACTATACTATCATTCATATAAACATTACATTTTGTAATAATTTTATGTCAACTGACAGATGTATTAGATTATAGAGATAATGTTAACATTGTTCTAATTTCAGATACACCATATTTTACAGACAAGTAGTAATTAAGAATTTGTTAAGATCAACTGTTTATTTATTGAAGTTATATATATATATATATATATATATATATATATATATATATATATATATATATATATATATATATATATATATATATATATATATATATATATATATATATATATATATGTATATATATATGTATGTATATATATGTATATATATATATATATATATATATATATATATATATATATATATATATATATACATACACATACATGTGACATTTCATATTCTACAACCTAATATATACAGAATTAAGCAATAAATAAGAAATTTAGCAATTATATAATGTTTGGAAAACATTTTTTTTAATATATTACATAGAAAAATTAAAATCGTAAAATAATATTTTTTAAATATATATTATTTAACAGTATTAAAAAAAACATTCGGCATTTTTTTTATTTTTTCATAAATTTATATCTTTATACGGATTTTTTGTAAAAAAAAATATACTTAATAAATATAGCCCATCTTACTAAGAAATTATATGTTTTAAAAATACTTGAATTAAGTAATATACATATCTATATGAATGTGCGTTGTATATATGTATATTTGTGTATATATATATATATTATATATATATATATATATATATATATATATATATATATATATATATATATATATATATACACAGGTATGTAAATATGCATATATTTTTCCTCTCATATTTAAGAAAGAAAACAATATTTTAAAGTTATATTTAAAAATGTGCATTTAGTATGAAATTAACGTGGTGTAAATATTCATTAGAAATTATAGCATCAAAAATGGTAACATGTATTAATTTTATATGTACCTACATGATATACACACATACAGTACAGACTTGTTTGATCAGTCAGTTCAGTTAATATTTTTTACATATGTAGTTTGATATTGATATATACATTTGCATATCATCAAAAATATCAAATTATAGGGATAACTCTCCATATTAAATCTGTTAATTTATTATAAAATATTGTTCTAAACTAATGTTAACTAGTTTTAATTGAAAATGTTAGCTGCTATGAGATTTTCATGCAAAATATTTTCACCTTCAAAATAGTTGCTGGATTTTTTTTTTGTATCTAATATTATTTTATTTTACAATATGAAAGAACTAGTCTGTTTTTGAAGTTCATGTAAACAAATAAAATATTTAATAGACTGATTTTTTTTAATTGGTTAAAGTATATAATTTCTTATTCTTATGTTAGTTGAATAAGAAATATATATATATATATATATATATAAATGAAATTAGTTATGTTAACATATTGAAGCATAGGTCAATTAATTACAATTTTTGTAATTTTTATAATTGAATCTAAGATGCCATAGAATAAAAAATGTTTAACTTTAATTTGAATACCTCTTTTTCATTATTTTAATTTTTTTTTTTAATTTTGTATTATTTTATTCAATTTATTGATTTTTTTTTAAAAAAAAACAAACTAAAATGTGTACTTTGTTTTCAAACTTAAGTAATGTTTTAAATTATTTTATATTTTAAATATCTGTAATGCTTTTTTATGCAAAAAAATATTATAAGAATACTGTTTCTACTTAATTTAACCTTTTTTATCCTATAGACCCTAACCAAAACTTATATAAACTACGAAACAGTAGTTAATTAGCAATTAGAAACTATATAGTTAATGAATTTTAAATAATAATTAGTAATTTATTACTGTAGTTTAAAGAAATATAACAAATGATTTGATTAAAAATGAAACGAATTTTAATTATATAAAAAACGAGCATTTCTTGAATCAAAATAAGTACAATATATTAATAAAATAATGAACAGCATTGTTGCCAATAATTTAAATATAAATTATCGGCAAAAAATATTTGTTTGACATATTCTTTTTTTCGTCATATTATAGTAGTGGTACTACTCTAGTATCTAAAAAAAAACATGGCTGCAATACCGGCATGGTTTTAATTATATTGTTAATTGTATAATTTGTTTAAAAGTTTTATTATTGATTTCATTATATTAATGAAATATTTTAGGATATTTAAACACTTTATACTTTAACAATATCTTTTTAACAGACTCGTGCAATTGAACAATTTAAATAAATTAATGAACTTAGAATTTCTTTGTGTTCGAATATTCTCTTAAATAAATAAATGTTTACGTTTGTGAATTATAAAAGTGATTTAGTTAAAATAAGTGAATTTATATAAGTGATTATTTTTGAATAGAAGTCAAATATATTAGTAAATTGATTATACATTTTGTGTATAAGTTGAGAAAATCGTTGTTTCGTTAGTACCGCCATGAGCAGTAACTTGTGCCAAGGGAGTGTGTGATGTTACATTAATTTAATATTTTTTTGTTTACTAAAAAGTGTGCAAATTGGTGAGATATTTTGTAAATAATTGTATTGTTATCATTTTATAATTTATATATTTTATATAAATCATATAAAATTATATATTTTAGCACAAATGTTTGATTATAAAATGAATATTGCATCTCGATATTTGGAAACAATAGAGATCATTTGTTCTTTTTTTTTTTGAGAAATATTATTTATTTATAAAGGTAATTTGTTCATACTTTATATTTTGCAGTAATTAAATGCGTCAAACACGCTTCAAAATGGCTGATCATGCAATCAGACATATTCAAACTGCATTTAAACTTTATAATTTATATTTAGCATTTGTTTAATTTTACTCGAACATTTCGGACATTTTTATTTCAGCTCCAAATTTTCTTAACTAGTTGGGAATAAATAAATTAGTGAATTTCATTACATTGTTTTCATTATCTTACAGTAAGCTAGAAAAAATGTCTGCTGCGGGATCCAGTGGATCGGGACGAGGCCGTGGAGGTTCTAGTAACGATGGGAACAAACCGGCCGCAGCATCTGTAGCCGATGCGAAACCAGAAAATAAAGAAACTAAACCAAATCCAAAGATGTCGAAGGCACTGAGTACTTCTGCAAAACGTATACAAAAAGAACTCGCTGAAATTACACTAGATCCTCCGCCTAATTGTAGTGCAGGCCCTAAGGGTGATAATCTTTATGAATGGGTCTCGACAATATTAGGTCCTCCAGGGTCGGTGTATGAGGGCGGAGTATTCTTTTTAGATATACATTTTTCACCTGAATATCCATTTAAGCCCCCCAAAGTATGTGTTCGACTGTAATTTATTAAAATTGTTTAAGATTTTCTAAATTATATTATGTTCAGGTGACATTTCGGACAAGAATATATCATTGCAATATAAACAGTCAAGGTGTTATTTGTCTTGATATACTTAAGGACAACTGGTCTCCTGCTCTTACAATATCAAAAGTTTTGCTGTCTATTTGCTCTTTGTTGACTGATTGTAATCCTGGTATGTTAATTTTTATTTCTTTTTTAAAAAGTTAAATTGTATTTATCATGTATACTCTAAGAGTTTAAATAATGAAATTTTTAAAATCATTGTTTAAAAAAATGTTAACAATAAAGTTTAATAGTTAATACTAAAGGTAACATTGAAATATTTTAATTTTAGCCGATCCACTTGTTGGGAGTATCGCAACACAATACATGCAAAACCGGGAAGAACATGACCGTATCGCCCGGTTGTGGACGAAACGTTATGCCACGTGATGCGTCCATCGTTTAAAATTACACTCGCTCCCTACTACCTATAACTAGTGTGTATGGACCTTCTATGTGTTATAGTTAGAGCATCAATTGATAATATTATTACTCATTGTCTCATTATAATAATCATGTCCACCTGTGTAAGGCCAAGTCTTCGAATACTATTTCAACCCTATGTTTTGTCTTTGGGTATCAAAATACATTTTTAATACAAGCTTTTTTTTATATTGAGCTTGAACAGACAAAATCATTTTTTTAGTGTAATATGAGTGCTGCGATAATTATTTCGTATACTTGTATGTTTGTGCGTGATATTGTTATGATATATTTTAACAATGGGTTTTTCAAGATTAAATATTGTTTTTAATTTCAAAAACAGTAGCAAAAATTTAGATATTCGAGTTTTTAAAATTACTGGAAATCTTTAAAAATGTTTATCACCAGTTGCATAATAGTTTCTAGAAAAGTAAATAATTATGCTAATAGTTATGTTATAAATTTAAAAATCATAAAGTTTATAGCTCTTTATCAAAAATTATAAATATATTTTTGAACATTGATGTCCTTAATTTTTAACACTTCTTATTTTTAGACATTAAAAAACTGTTAACATAATTGTCATTAAAATTGAGTTGCAGTTGTATAATTTTAATAGTTATGTAACTTGAAAAATTTGTCATTATGTTTTATATTATTTACATATATTGAAAAGTCCATTGTTATTTAACAGTGAAAAATTAATGCACAATAAATAATTAATGCCATTAGAATCTAAAATTGGTGATCATCTAGCCTGTGATTATTTTTGAAGGGCTAGTGTTTTCAATTAAACATGCTTAAAAAATATTTTGTGAACTTTATTTTGTGATTTTATGTTATAATCATATGTGTAGTAAAATTTTATAATTGTATAATTCGCATATTGATAAAGAATGCTAAAATTTGTGGGTTTACTCTTTATAAAATTTACTCAGTTTCGTTTTAATTTTTATAAAATGCAATAAAAGTGTTTTATTTACAGATTTGTATATTTCAAATTAACTGTAAACACTTTTTTCATTATATCTAGAATTATAATAATTATTTAGGTTTCTTCATTATCTTTAATTAAAGTCAGTGTTGCTTTTGTATAATAAATTCTATTATTATTATTTTTTGTTTTTTTGTTTTATATTCATATCTTTGAATTAATTAGTTTCATGTACTGTTTGATAGAATAAAATAAAAAGAAAATACTGTAAATTCGATTAATATCACAATCTAATAAAAATGGTTATTATATAAGCTACATAACTTTCAGAGTTAAATTTATGTCAAAAAAAAGATGATCGTCAAAGACTGCAAAAACTATTTTTAAGTATTTGAATATGAATGAAGTGACTTGAAAAGATAACAAATTTAATTTTATAATTATTTAATATTGTAAATGTGTATTAAAAGGGCCTATTTAACAGAATGTGTAGTTTATAAGGAATTATTCACTTTCTAGTTAGTTTTTTTGTTTTTTGTTTTTTTTGTTTTTATACACACACACACACACACCATTATTTATTTAACAATTATAATTCAAGATCAAAATTCATTTCTCTAGTTTTATATATAAAAAATATGATTGACACAGGTTAATTATTTGCATTTGATTTTTGAATATAAATATTGATACTCATGCTGTTGCTGTTTATGTTTAGTTTTAAATAATAAAATAATCAAGTCAGTATAATAAATAGAGTGCATTTTAAATTGATTTTTATCAAGTTATAAAAGTATGTGTAAAATTAAAAATATGAGTAATTGATTCTAATTTTCATTCTCATTGTAATTGTACTTAGTCTTAATATTGTTGTATAATTAAGCTATTTAAACAATTTTTGTTTATAAAAAAATATCTTTGAATTCTTGTGTTTACATATTGGAAAAATGTTTATGACCAAAAATACTTTACTGTCAAACAGAACATTAAACACAACAAACTGGTTAACATATTTTATTTTATTCGTCCTATTGAGAATGAAAGTAGAACTAAAGTTATGTATCAAAAATGTTTTTTTAAGAATTTTCAAATTGGCTCTTAATTTACATATTCATTTCAATAATCAGTTTTACAACACAATTTAAAATTAAATTATTTGTTTGGAAGTGTTGTGGAATTTCAAAAAATATTTTTTTAATATGTATGCTGAAAAATACTTCTTTTTAAAATAAGTATGTTAATTTTAATATATTGAATGTGAAGTGAATTTGTTTATTGTAGGTTCCAGGTTCCTGAAATAAATTTTTTTTCATATTATGTAAATGTGTAAGAACAATTTCAGTTATTTCTGTTATTGTTGCCTTGTTTATTTTTTAAATTCATAGGTGGAATACGTAAATAAAATTACTTTTAGATGATGTTCTTTATTTTCTATAATTTCACTCTTTTTCAGATGTTTTATAATGTGTATATATATATATATATATATATATATATATATATATATATATATATATATATATATATATTATTATTAAATAAATATTAGTTAACAAGCAGTTTGTGGTGTTTTTGAAAATTGATATATATATTATATATATATATATATATATATATATATATATATATATATATATATTAATTGTTTATTAAAATATAAAGCAGATAAATTAAAATTTTAAAAGAATATCTGTCAAACGGCATAGTGTTAAAATTGTCTAATCGAAAATAACTTGTATGTTATGCATACAAACTTCCATACATGCTATAATGTAATAATGAACCCTCACGTACATATTAATATATAGTATAAAAAAGTTTGAGGATTCCTGCTTTCATTGAAAGGGAATGAAGTTATTAGGCTGATGTGGCTAAGTGTCAAAATATGTTACGATGAATTTTATTGTACTTTTTACGTTATTTTCCAATTATATTTTAATAGTAAACAGTGATATATCAGATAAAAGACTTTGCGGTGATCCCACATGTTCTGGTATGAATTGTATAACCCTAGTTTAAAAAGTACACGGGATTTTGAAGTTTTAGTATTGAAAAAGTTCATCAAATAATTGTTTTCATAAAATTTTATAAATGGATTTGTAAATATAAATAATAAATATTACTTTTGTTTATTTTCAGAACCAATTTCAGAAGTAGTAAGTCTGGTTACTTATCCAAGTAGCGAAGCAAACATTTTATCATTTCAAAAAAATGTTGTTATGAAAATATATAGTAAATCTGCAGGTTCGAGAATAGATTTGTGGGGAGCTGAATATAAGGGAAAAAGAGGTTATGTTCCCTATCGTTTTGTACGAGAAACTAAATTATACAAAAATAAACTTGATTATTTGGTTCCTACCGAGGGGCATGAAAACGAAGATCAAAATAACATTTCAGCAGATCCTATCAAACACGAACCCTCATTTGATTCATTTATAACTTCAGTGCCAAGTGACGGAGTATCAACTGATATACCGTCACCTACTAAAGTATCTGAGCCTTATGAAGTCGTAGAGGGAACTACAATTGCGATTTTACCAGATAATAACCAAAAAATAGTTGCAGAAACTACTTTTACAACATCTAAGCCCAACACAATATCCCAAGAAAAACAAAATCAAAATGATAAATCATTAAAATTTAATTCAGTTGAAAATTTTCAAAATTTTAGTGAACTTGTTAAAGCCAACGTAACAGAAATTAATTCAGAACAAAAAGAAAACATAAACAATAATGATTCCACTTTTGTTGATAAAGAAAACAATCATTCAATACTATTTACAGAATCTAATACAGATAATGAAGTTGGAGATCAATTAATACATGAATTTATTTCTTCAAATGAACAAAAATCCAAAAATGAATTAAATAAGGATATTGATGTAGATAATGAAGAAAATATTGAAGAAATGGAAGTGGAAGTAGAAGATGGTGAAGATGACGACGACGACGATGATGATGATGAAGATGATGAATTTGTTCTTAGTGAAGAATTAGAAGACGTAAATAGTTCAGAAAATGTAAATGTTAATAAAAACATCAATTTAGAAACGGTCAACAATGTTAATTCAAATGAAAATCATAATATGGATTCAATAAATAATATAAAAACAAATGATTTAAATAACAGTACTAGTGATTCAATAATATATGATGAAAGCAATCCATTAGAAAGTTATGAATCTATAGTTACAAGTACTGAAAAAAGTATTGAAAATGAACAATTAAATGATGCAAGTTCTGATCATAAAGATAATAATAAAAATGAAGAACAGTTCAGTACATTGGAAAACATTGAAAAAGTTGAAATAATTGATGAAATTGATACTAATTCACAAAATAATCAAGATAATATGTACAATGTTCTTAATTTTGAAGAAAGAGTTGAAAATAATGTAGTTAAATCTAATTTATTGGAGTCAAAATTTAATGAAAATAAATTGTCATTTGATAATAATGTTGATGTCACCAAAGAACCATTAATTACTACAGAAACTGTAGTTGAAACAAAAAGTAATTCTGTTGAAAAATCTCTTCATATACCTTTACCTATTAATAATATTAAAGAAAATAATATAAAATCTGAGGAATCATTAGGAGTTGATTTTTCCCAATCATTAGATAGCACTAATGAATTTACCACATTATCTGTAGATACAGAAAAAAATTTTCAAGAAAATAAATTGTTATTAGAAAATGAAAAATCTAATATAATATATTCACAAGAATTTTTTGAAAATAAATTAAAAGACAATCCTACTGTTATAGAAGATACAAATGTTATTGAAGATACCACTGTTATAGAAGATCAAAATATAAATCCTTTTACAGAAGAAATGACTACAGTTCATGCTGATTATAGTCAAAATTTAATAAATCAAGAGGCAAGTGATTTTGATAATATAGAATTATTTGAAAGTAATAGAAAAGAACAAATTGAGTCAGTTACTTCAAACATTGTTAGTGCAGAGGATAATCCGGAAATTGAAGATATGTTGAATAAAGATGAAATAGAACAATTTACTGATTCACCGGGATTTTTTGATAAATTTTTTAATTTCTTTCAATCATCAGTTGAAGAAAGTACAGTAGATAAACATTCAATTAATGAAATATTACATGATGCGAAAAAAGTAGAATTCTTTGAAAATAATCGAGAATTACAACACGAAAATATACCAAAAGGTTTGTTATTTTATATAATTAATGAGATATCTGTTTTTCTAGATGTAATATTTTCTTATTTTTATAACTAATTGCTTAAACATTTTTTTTTAAATAAATAAATACATATAGTATTCTTTTTGTACATATTAATATGTATATATTGTGGTTGTAAAATATTTTTAGTGTGATTATTTCACATAATTTTATATTTAGGGTGTACATTTTTTAAATTTGGAGTATTTAATTTATAAACGGAAGAACAAACAAACTCTGTTTGTTCTTTAGTTTGAAATTGAATAAATAATAGTTTATAATAAATAAAATTCTTAAATATTTATTTTATGAAGATCAAGATACATTGTAAAATTAATCTAAAAATATTACTATTGGCATATATTACAAGGTCAATTTCTTTATATTTAGATTCAGATCATTGTCAGATGTGTACTGTCAGTTCATCTCAATGTCCTGAATATAATGGAGATCATTTACCAATTGGCTCTCAACCAATAATGGATTTTCCAGCATCATCTTACGATACATTTGTGTATTTAGCTGTTACTGGAATTACAGTTTTACTTTTTACTCTTGGATATTATTACATTGAAAAAATGCGACAAGATGGAACGTTGATAGGAAAAATTAATGAATTGGAAAAGGCATTGTTAATATCAAGTAAAGAATGTATAATATTAAAAGAAGATTTGCAAAAAACTCAAGAAAAGCTTATTCATGTAACAGATACCTCATTTGGATCAAATGAAACTCTTCATGTGTTAAAAATAGAACTTGAAGAATCCAATAGTGTACGATCAGAATTAGAAGAAAAAGTTTCAAGTTTAGAAAAGGAATTAGATAATGCTACTGAAGCTGGTTTAGAATTAAATAGAATGCTATCTGACCTATTAACATCTCAAAATGGTAGTGATAATTTAGTTCAAAGTGTTGAAAAACTACAAACACAGTTAAATGAACAGCAGAATGTTATTACCGATATGAATACAACACTTGGTTCCAAAAATAATGAAACCGAACTTCTACAGTCTGAAGTATCGATAGCAAATGAAAAAATTATAAATTTACAATTGGAAGTTGACAAGTTAGTAGGAAATTTAGTTACTTTTCAAGAAGAGAAAGTAAGTAACGAACAAGATTTTGAAAATCGTTTAAAAGAAATCCAAGTTCAGTTAGATACCGTGAATCAAATGAAGATAAAAGAAGTAAATGAACTTACAGATGAATTAAAGAAGATACAAACTAATCTGAAAAATACAGAACGACTTTTAGAAGTGAAAGAAAAAGAATTAAGTATTTTACATGATAGTATGAAAAGTAATCAAGGTGAAAATAGCGATTTTCAGAATCTATTTGAAATAAGTCATTTAAAAGCAGAATTTGATCAATGCATGAAGGATAGAGATGTATTATTTGAAAAATGTCACAGTTTGGAATCTACTTACAAATTACAAGAAGAAAGTGCAAAAGAAACTACTAATTTAATGAACAAACTTAAATCATCACTTGATGAAGCTGAAAAAGAAAAAATTGAAGCACAAATGAGATTAGAAGTGTTATCCAGTTACTTTAAAGAAAGAGAAGTGCAACTTCAAAAGTATTCTTTTTGTTTTAATTTTAGTATTTAGTTACTAAATAAGTATTATTTTTTAGAGATTTGGCACGACATGAGGAACTTTGGTTACATAATCAAGGAGAAGCTAATTCAACTGTTGAACGAATGAAAGTTTTACAAGAAGAATTTCAAAATTATAAGTGAGTGTATGACAGTTAATATGGAAATAAAATGATAATATATATGTGGCTTTCTTTGTAGATCTCAGAATGAAATGTTAAAAAAAGAAATAGTAGATCAAGAAGTTAGTTTAAAAAGTCAAATATCTGTGTTAGAGAAAAAAGTACATGAAAATTGGTTGATTGCTAGACAAGCAGAAAGAAGATTAGAAGAATCTAAACAAGAATGTGCCCAATTAAGGAATCGGCTTACAGTAGTCGAAAAAAATTTAACAAATTCAAGTCAACTGACTGATGAAGCAAAATCACAGTATCGTAAGTTTTCATCAAATAAATTTGTTTGTTATTCTAAAATTCATTTGCTATTCCAATCATCCTTCTGAGAACTAATTGTACATTTAAATTCACTGAATTCACAAACTAAGTGTTATTTGTAAATTTATTTTACACACACATGCACGCACATTGAAATTTTTCTATGAAATCTATAAAAAATATTAAATATTCATTCAGTAATTGTACTAATAACATAACTGAAATATTAAATATAATTGATTTTTTTAATTACAGGTGTATTATCTCCGTTAAATACCAATGGAGATTTACATGGATCTCCACTTCATATACCTGGAGTTGAATCATCAGCATCTCCACCTTTGTTATTTCCACCTCGTGAACATATGACAACATCTCCCCCGTTACCTTTTATGGGTTTACCACCACCACCCCCTCCCCCTGGTGTACCCTTTTTACCCCCACCGCCAGGTGTACCATTCATGCCTCCTCCTCCCTCATTATATCCAGGTGATAGACGTCCACCTCCTCTTGGTAGAATGTCCTCTCCACCACCAAGCACTTTTTCTCCCAATCGAACATTTTCACCTTATGACAGAGATAATTCACCATCTCGTTTTCCCTCTACTAGACAGTATGGTTCTCTTGATCCTCCATTTAGAGATATGGATAATTATAGGCATATGTCACCACCACCTGTGAATCAATATGAAATTCATCCAGATACAAATAATGACTGGGATGACCCACACAGAACCATTGGTCATAGATCAAGGAGTGGTCGTCAAAAAAAAGGTGCTTTAAAGAATGATATCTAATTCAGCAGCCCTTATTAGGATTGCTAGTATTAACTGAAAATATTGTGGTGTGTAACACTATAAGTGCTAATAAGATATTAGAGCTTTTTGTTGAAACTGAAATTAATTTTCCTAATGAAGATTATGATTTTGTTTATATGATTCTTTGTATGTAAATATATTTTTTCATTAATAATAATTATATAAAATTATAACAAATGTTTACATGGTGCATTAGTTTAATAAATTTTTTTTTATTTTACTTTGTAATTAACTAGCTTTGTGTTTCATTATCTGTTTATAGTATGAAAATTGATTTCATTTTTATTTTAATAATATAAAATGAATACCTTGCCTTAATTTAATATGTGGATATAAAAAGATTGCAGAATAAAAAAATACAATGTGTAAATTTTTTCTCATTTTTCTCAATATATTACTTACACAAGAGACGTGCAAAATAATAGAAACAATAATAATTGTACAATTCAATAGTTTCCATTATTTTGTCCATCTTTTGTATATATATATATATATATATATATATATATATATATATATATATATATATATATATATATATATATATATGTATATATATATATATATATATATATATATATATATATATATATATATATATATATATATAAATTAACATATATTTCATATAAACAACAAATAGTATTTTACAGTTTAAATGATTTATTCAAATAAATTATGATAAATTTTAAATGAGTTTAAAATTTTGAAACTAAAAAATATGTATTTGATAATATTGCATAAACATTTGTATACATATATATATATATATATATATATGCATATATCAAAATCAGTAAATCTAGAAAAGGAAGCTCTGGTTAAACATTTGAATGAATATTTAATATGGTTATAAGAAAAATATACTTTTTTAATTGAAAAAGGATATTTTTTTTGAATAACATACATTGAATGAACATATCCAGTATTAATTGGAAATATGCTCTTTAGTGAAAATATTCAGCGTAATATAAATTATTTTGCATAAAATGTATCAAAATCTGTATGTAGAGTAGTGATTGGTATACTAAACAAATAAAAGATAAAATGGATATTTTTAGAAGTTATATTTTACTATATCAAAATTAAACTAATTTGAAATAACTAACCATGGTAATTATTTAAATAAATAAAGAATACATAAGGACAACACTATATTTATTTAGACAACACTAAACAAAAAGGATTTTGAAACATTAATTTTGATTATATGTTTTTAAAATGTATCGAAATAAAAAGAAAATATCAAAATTGCCTACTACAGAATCAATATATATTAATAAATTATGTGATAAAAAAATTGAACTATATGACTTGAATAAGAAAAATAATTCTAAAAATACCAACAAAGATAAAAACATACATTTAAATAACAAAAAACAAATAGAAGTGTACAGTAAAAATAATAGATCATTTGAACAAATTCAGTCAAAAATTAATATTTTAATCTCTAATAAAGCAAAGGTAATTCAAACTGAAGAAATATTTCCAAATGGTTCTCGTCATATCAAATATTGCATAATTATTAAAAAGTCTCAAAATCATATAACAGATATTAATAAACTAGAAGAAATCACACAAATTTCACATAATATGCCAATAGAAAATGTACGAAATAGAAAAACTGAATTAAAAGTATTAATATCACAAGAAACAAATGTGAAAAAAATTAATTATAATATAGAAGGGCATATTAGAGTGTCAAAAGAACCAAATATATTAAACTTGCCATCAATAGTCAAGAATAATAAACATTTGTGTCAACAAATGGTGATGAAGGAAGATACGTCTTTACATAAAATATTTTTAAAAGAGACAAATATTAAAGAGGATAGAAAAAGTAAACCAAAAATTGCTTTATCTATTTATAACTTACAACCAGTGGAAATTATACCACGTAAATATATAATGAATGGTTTAAATATTATAAATTATATGGTGTCTTTAAATAATAAAAGAATTGATCACTATATTTGCAATAAGAAATTAAATGATAATCATGATTATATTAAAAAAAATATATCTGTTCAAAATAGTATGACATCAAGTTTATTAACACTGGATTCTTTTCATACTGAATGCTCTTTAAATACAAATTCAAATCTTCCATTAGAAATGCTTTTTAATAATAAAAAAAAATATTTTCAGTACAATACATCAGAAAATAAAACATTAAATATGGATGATAGTGAAGATTCAAGTAAAAATACATATAGTATGTTGTCAGAATCTATTTGTTCATGTACTAATAGTCATAATTCACTAAATAAAAAAAAAAGTCATTTAGAATATTATAAGAAATTAAAAGATTCAAATCGAATAACACAACAATTTAAAGTGTTGAAACCTTTGGATATAAATGAGCTGAATTGTGAAGATTTTAATATAGAAAGTGAAATAAATCGATCTAGTTCTAGCAATGGAGTGGTTCATTGGACTAGAGGAACTAATGTTAATTTAGATCCAATATTTGAATCAGTCACTGAAAATGATCAAACAAGTAATTTATCAGAAAAAGTAACAAGTGGCTGTATTCAAGATTTTCAAGAGGATAAAGTAGCAAATAAATCATTTGTTAATACAGAAGAATCAGTTTTTTTAAATAATTTGAAAAAAGGTAATAATTTAAAACAAAATGATAAAATAAAAAAGAATAAATATTTAAAAATATGTAAAGGAAAGATAAAAAATCCTAATAAAACAAACAAAATTAGTGTGCAAAAATATAAAAATGTAGTAGGTGTTTCTAATGAATTAATTATTCAACCAAGTGAAAAAAAACACATTAAACACAATTTAGCAATACATAATAAGTGCAATACTTTAAATGAATCATCAAATATCACTTTTAAAAATGAAGAAAATAATATAACCAAGTGTACGGATCAAATAGATGATACTTGTACTACTATCAATGATATTGAAGAAAATAAATCTTTAAACGGTTTAGAAAAGTTAATAAATGATGAAACTGTAAATTATTCTTTATTTTCTGAGATTAATAATAACTCTAATAATCAACGAAAAAGTATGTTTGAAAAAGAAATTCAGTGTAATGTAAATCAAATATTGAATGATGAAATTAGACATTCAGAAGATTTAGCGATAATTTTCATTCCTAAACCAGTTACTAAAAATAAATTGAATTATATTTCAAAAGATACAAAATATAATACAACATTAAAATTTAAAAATGTTTCTAAAAATCATAACAATATTAGCGTGTATAGTAATAACAGATTGAACAATCAAAAAAATACTAAGCTTGATAACAAAAGAAATGCATCTATTCAAATAAACAGTAATAGAAAAGTAGATCCGAATCAGGGTGAAAATTCTTTTAAAAATAAACCAATCGAGGAACATTTTGTAGAATGTATGAAAGTACCAAAAAAAAGCAATAAAAAAAATAAAACATTACCTGTTAGTTTCAAGAAATGTTATATGAAAACACAGGATTCTAAAAAAAATAATTTAGAAAAATATACAAATTTAGATAGAGTCAATTCAAAAAAATGTAATGATAAATTATCGAATATCAACGAAAAAAATTCGAAGTGCAATCAACATATTGTCCAGTCTAAAAAAGATGAAAGTTGCATAGTGCAACCTAAGGAAGTAGAAAAATTTACAATGCCAAGAAAAAAAAGTGTTCAAGTGCAAGCAAACTGTAATGTTAGCAAAACTGTCTTAAAATATACACGCAAACCGGACATGAATAAAAACGCACAAAAAGTAAAAAAGACTACACAAACGAAAAAAGAATCTACAAGAAAGCCGAGTAATTATAGTTTTTTATACAATAACCGAGAATATTCATTTTCACAGCATGACATGAAAAGTGTTAGGAAAGTCAAAAAGAATTCTAAAATTACACCTAAAAAGCATGAAAATAATAAGCTTAATGTTATCAGTTCAAATTCTCACAATAATGACTTCTGTTTAAAAGAGAAAGACGTAGTATCTCGTGTAGGTAATGTTATGAATGACGGTTACGTACAGAAGACAAATATAACAAGAATACCTGTTAAAAGAAACACAACACTTCGACAAAATACAAAACTTAAATATTTATTTGAGAGTTCAAATACAAAAAGCGAACACGAAATCGAAGAAACCGTCTCAAAGCCTCATGTAAATTTAATACCTCAAAATAATCGCAGAAGCATATCAACTAATACTATTAATTCTGTAGAACATAAGTTATCAAGTACAGATTCTGCAATGATTAATTCTTCTTTGCAAGATAAAAGCACAACGTACAAACAAGAAACTGCAGTATGCACTTTAGATCATTATAAAATGGATACTTTTCTACCAAATCTAAATTCCGATAGTGGGATACATAATGATGAACAACAAAATTCGAATGAGACAAATACAGAAATCGAACTATCTAATATACTTCAAGAAATAATGAATATACCAAGAGATATTACGCCGAACTTGAATAATATTTATCAACAAAATTTAATAAAGAGTATTAAAACACAGATACAAAGTTTAAAATCATTTCAAAATTTGAAAAATGATTTCATGGAGTGGTGCGAAACGAATACATCCAATATACAAACGAAATTGGAAGATAATAGTTGCAACGATGACACTAGTAAAAAGCAATTATGTTCATCGTCTTCGCAAGAAACAAATGTAAACAGTGAGGGATCAGTGGCGACGAACGAGTTAATTTCGGTTTCAATGCTAGCATTAAATTCAAAAGAGAACAATACTGATACTTCGAGTGTTTCAAATGACACAAATAATTTACTGGCGCAAATAACAGATATCATAGGATTGCCCGAATCGTCAATAGAAACTGTTTCTTCTGATAATGACGACGGAAAACAGTCAAAGAAAATTAAAGAAAAAAAAATGAAAAAAAAATTCAAATTGTTGGCATTTTTAAAAAGATATTTTCGAAAACGATCGGCAAAAAAAGACAAACTTATAAAAAGTATCAAAGAAAATAATCTGACATAAATATTTTGACTGTTTATTGCGAATATAGATATTTTTTAAATAAAATAACGAATATTTTTTGTCAATTGTTATAATAATCACTACAGTCATCGTTTTATATATATATATATATATATATATATATATATATATATATATATATATATATATATATATATATATATATATGTATGTATGTATATGTAGAAGAAAAAAGATTTATTTTATTGCAATGAAAGGTATTAATAAAATTAATATTTTTCAGTATTATTATAATAATATATATTTTTTTATTTTAATTACAATTATTATAAAATAATAAAAATTTGAAATATTTTGGAAGATAATATTGCTGTATTGTTCAGACGTAATTGGTTTTGATTTAATGTCCACTTCATGCTTTGAAAAGTATTTTTTTTACTTCTTAAAAATTGTTCGTAAATGAATAATTTGTAAAATATTATATTATTTGTAAATATTTAAAAACGATTTCAAAATACAAAGTCTTCAACAGTCATTTTTGAATTGGTTCAACATTAAAAAAAAAACATTTATTTTAATTAATCTTCGATTGAAGAATATTTCCTTAAGGTACAACATTCCAAGGGATGTAAGTACTAGAACATGACTCTGGCAACTAAAAAAATATATTGTATATTATTATATATATATATATATATATATATATATATATATATATATATATATATATATATATACATACATACATACATACATACATACATACATACATACATACACTTATATGCACGTAAATATTTGAAAATAATTTTTACCTTTGAAGTAAGATTATCCACGCATCCCATTCTTATACGAGCTGCTGTAGCTGGTGCGTTTAATTTAAAATAATTTGATACTCCTGCATCAGACCGTGCTGACATAACTGCTTCTTGAATTGCAAATAAAATGGAACTTGCTAAAAATAATGGTGGTTCTCCAACAGCCTAAATATATAATTTGTAATTAAAAACTATTTATTTTTAATATATTTTTTATAAAATAATTATTGATATATAATACTAAAACATACAATAATTTTAATCAAATTTTGTTGTAATTTTGTATTAATTCGAGTTTTCTGAGAAAATATTTTTTTGTTATTATCCTTTTTATATTCGTTTATTAAATTGAATCAAATAATAATAGAGCGTATTATTCATATATTGTGTTTAAATCAATTACTCTCTCTCTCTCTCTCTCTCTCTCTCTCTCTCTCTATATATATATATATATATATATATATATATATATATATATATATATATATATATATATTAGAAATTATAAATAATTGACTTACATTATTACACTATAAATCTTTCAAATATGTTTTTGATCTTTATTTTCTTCTTCAATTGTATATTCGTTGTAGCCAGGAATTTTAATCCGTTTAAAAAATATTTATTTTATGTGTATATATGTGTGTGTGTGTATGTATATATATATACATATACGAGTACCGTTTGATAAGTATGATAAAAAAATAAGAAAAACTAAATTGAAAAAATTAAACTATTAATAAATTTACCACACTTATTAAATATATATAAATTATATATATATATATATATATATATATATATATATATATATACTGGGTATGGAATAACACATATATATATATATATATATATATATATATATATATATTAAATACTGAGTATGGAATTAGAAACCTTATAAGATCAAATCGTTTTCTGGGGAAAATGTTTCTAATCTATTTTATACACTAAACAATGCAATTTAATTTGTATCTAGGAAATATTATTTGTAACTGATTTTATATTGATTAAGTATTTTTCTTTGTTTGTGAAATCATTTTTTATGACAGTAAACATATTTTTTAATAATTTAAAATGTATATTTGAGTCATTGTTGAACTATACATACATATAAATTATATATATATATATATATATATATATATATATATATATATATATATATATATATATGTAAAATTAAATGATAAAATACCTTCGACGAATATACTGCTCTAGGATTTGGTGCTCCTTTTAACAAAGACACATTAAATTCATCGGGAATGTCTGAAAATCCTGGTAGTTTATATCCACCTGGTCCTCTCGTAAGTACATTTCCGTTTGGAGAAAAGAGCATTTCTTCTAAAACAAACAATCCATATCCTTGTATGAAAGCACCTTCAATTTGTCCAATGTCAATCGCTGGATTCAAACTTTCGCCAAGATCCATTACTATATCAGTCTTTAAGACATTATGATCGCCAACCAAACAATCGATTTCAACTTCAGAACAAGCAACGCCGAAAGTAAAATAATTAAATGGATTGCCACTGTTTGTATTCCAATCGTATCCTATGTTAGTTGTTTTATAAAAACCAGTTGCCGATAAACTCACGCGATCTAAATATGCAGCTGCTATCCAATCTTCCCATTTTCCTGTCGGATTTTTACATTTGTACGGTTCTATCCTTTTAATAATTGTGTTACAAGCTTCCTGAAATTATATATATATATATGTGTGTGTGTGTGTGTGTATATGTGCGTGCATGTGTTTATAAAATTTATATTCTTGGAATCTTTGACATATCAACCCAAACGTGATGAATGAAATGTATATAGGAGTCATCCAAATGTGACGCTTAGATTTGTGTTTTAAAAGAACCATGCGTATAGAATGGTGTATAGAGAAACATGTATATAGTTTATTTTTTTCTTTTTAATAAAACACAAATTTAGGCGTCATATTTGAATGACCCTATATATTAACTTATTTATTATATTATTTTTAATATCACTTATTATATGTATCAAGAAATACTACTAATTAACATATCTTTAAAATGTATAAATATTAGGTTGGCAAATATCTCCCTTCCGCCTTCTGGTCTTTTGAATTTCGCAGCTATGTACAAAAAAAAAAAAAAAGCGGAAGGGAGATACTTGCCAACCTAATATTTAAAAAAAATAAATAAAAAATAGTTATTACTGAATTAAGTTAAAGGTTTTCAATCGAGCTTGCGGTCAATAATTCAGTTCACTGATTTAATTTTATTTTCTACATGTAATTTTTGAATAGAATCTCGACCAAAACTTGTGTCTGTTTATATGAAATTTTAATCAAATTGGCTTACCATTACTGCCATTCCATTTAAATCCGAACCAACACTTGCAGCTGTTGCTGAAGTATTAGGAACTTTATCTGTCGCTGTTTCTGATATATGAATTTTTGATGAACAAATTTCTAAAACTTGACTTGCTACTTGAATCATTTTGGTATGCAGTCCTTGTCCCATTTCAATGCCACTATGTGATAACAAAACCGATCCATCTGTGTATACATGTATAAGCGCACCAGCTTGATTTAAGAAAAGTGTAGTAAATGCGATTCCAAACGAAGTTGGTACAACACTGATTCCCCGTTTTTTCCATCTGTTTTGTCTAAAAAAACCCAATTTTTTATAATATACATATATATATATATATATATATATATATATATATATATATAATCATCATAAAAGCTAACATCATCCCATTGTTAAACGAAATCCTTATCGAATGCCATTAGATCATTTTAAATGCTTTCCTAAGATTCTTCCATTTTTGTTCTGTCTAAAATTTATCTCATCCAAACCTCACCTCACTTATTATATTGATTATATACTTACTGATTAAACAAATCTATTTCTTTTTTTCTTTCATAATAATTTGACATGGTTAGACATTCATCCATACATCTTGATAATGTGCAATGAGTTAAGATTTGATTATAATGGGTAGCATCTCCTTCTTTATATAAATTAAGTTTACAGATATCTAAAACATCCTTATTTAATTTATCTGCTATATCCCTGATCATATTTTCTGCTGCGAACATCCCTTGCGGTCCACCAAAACCTCTGAAGGCTGTATTTGAAGGAAGGTTTGTACGACATAGATAACCATATACTTTTACATTAGGAATAAGGTACGCATTTTGGAAATGAAACATAGCTCTATCTAAAACCTAAAAATTGACATAATATTGTTTTAATTGATTTGATATTTCCTTTGTGTAAAAATAAGTTATTTTTTAGCATTACGAGATTTTACTGAAATATTTAATGATCACTTATTGTTCATTTTCTTCCATAATACGTATTTCATTGATCATACTATAATTTTCAAATCGCGGAATTATAGTTTTATGTTGAGGAATAGTCTTTTTATGAAAAATAAATCTATTAATTTACCTTTTTTGATAAGTTGGAAAAAACTATAAATAACGTAAAAAATCATTATTGTTACGTTACTTATTATATATTACCAGATATTTTTTGATGTTTTCGATAAAATAGTGTATAAATTAATAATTATTGATTTCATATTATTTTTGAAACAAGAACTTAGTTATCTATAATATTTAACGATTGCCGTTTAATTAGTAAATTGAATTAGAAATCGTTAACAATTTTAAAAATATTTCCAGAAGTAAGCAATTTTAAAACATCATATATTATTTCATAATAAATAACATTAATATCTATATAAGTCATGCAGAATATAATTATTTGATAGTAAATAAAATTGCATCGATAATACTTAATATTTTTTTAGAGTTATCTAATGAATGTTTATCACTGCGTGTACTTTTTTTAATTTATTATTTACTTACTTTATAACAATTCTAATTCTAAAATTTATATTTTTCATAATTGTGAGTTTATCATATTAAGCGAGTAGGTTAATTACAATTTATGTCGACACGTGAAATTATTTAATTTCTTTGAATAAAGGAATTCGTTTCAAATTAATCTTCATATTTTTTTAATTACTATTTTTTTCTTATGCGGTAATTATTATTTTTGGTTACTATGCTATTAATATTTATTTTCACACTGTGTACTTACTGAGGGAGATAAATCATAAGAATGTCCTGCATTGCAGTAAATATAAATTTCGCATGCTAATATTTTTCCTTCTTTGGTAAAAGCCGTTTTGTATTTTAACAAAAACGGGTTACGATTGCCTGTGATCAACATGTCTTCATCTCTGTCTAACATACATCGTACAGGTCTTTTAAGTTTATGAGCTGCTAAAGCAACAGGTAATGCGACAAAAATTCCACGAGATTCTTTGCCACCAAAACCGCCACCTAGCCGTTTTACTCTAGTAATTATTCTATTAATTGGAACATCTAATAAATGAGCTATAAGTTTCTAAAAAAAAAGATATATATATATATATATATATATATATATATATAATTATAATAATAATAAAAACAATAAGAAATAACCTACACTTAATTCGTAAGGATTTTGTGTAGAGGAAAAAAGTTCTATTTCACTGTCTTCCTTTTTAGGTACAGCAATTGCACAGTGTGTTTCTAAATAAAAATGTTCTTGTGCTCCCAGACGACATTCACCTTCAATTATATGATCAGCAGTTTCAAAATGTATATCTACATCCCCTTTTGTTAAAACCTTTGGATAATCGGGATAATACGATTTTTCTTTAATTGCATCTTCTATAGATATGATAATTGGCGTTAATTGCTTATATTCTATTTTCACTGTTTGAGCAGCTTTTTGTGCAATAGATTTACTATCTGCGATAATTGCACCAACAAGTTGACCCTGGCAATTGGCTATTTTAGATGCAAACAATTCTTCATCATGAAATATTGGACCAACATGATTCTGATCATCATTTATATCTTTAGCCGATAAAAATAAATGGACACCAGGCATGTTTAGCGCCTCTTTTGCGTCAATGCTGATTATTTCCGCATTTGCTTTTGTACTTGTTACCAACGCTAAGTATAATTCATTCTTATATGTAGGCATATCATCACAATAAATAGCTTCTCCAGATGCTTGTTTATAAGCAGATACATGAACGATTGGTTTACCCACATTACCGCATTCTTTTTGTAAATTTGGTGTTATTGTGAAATATTGTGAACTTTTTGCATACGATGGCTGAAAAAGTGATCCGCCACTTTTTTCATTCATTGGAATTGATGGAATACCGACGTTATTTTTATGATATTTTTCAGAAAGTATTAGATATGTTTTGAAAAATAAACTTAGAGTTAACGCTCTTCTATATTGTATCATTCCACCAGGTGCATCGGGTGAAAGAGGTAAATCTTCTAAGAGCGAATTGTATGCACTTTCTAATATTTCCTCATTCCATTTTTTCCCTATTAGTAATTTTCTTGTTTTTGGTGCTACAACTGTGGTCGGCGCCATTCCTCCAAAAGATAAGCGAATGTCTTTTATTACATTTGTATCCGGTATTAATTCTAAATTAATTGCAGTGTTCACAATGGCTATGTCGTCGTCTCTTCTTCTCGCTTGCTTCAATGCACAGAAATATTGATTTTTAGAAGTGTAAGGAATAGTAATAGAGATAAGAATTTCATCTTTTCTAACAACATTCTGTCTGTATCCTGTGTAGAAATCTCCGTTCATAATTACTTTTCGACTACCATTCTTAGATCTCAATTCTAATTCACATTCGGCTGCTGTGAAAATCGGATTTAAATCGGAAATAGGGCTACAAGTCATTATATTTCCACCAACAGCTGCTACGTTTCTGATTTGTTTACCAGCAAACCAATGAAGCATATATACGATTGAATTGAATATCCTAGTCATATATTCCGGATGTTTATCAATTTCTTCTTTCAATACATTTTCAAGTTGTTGTAATGTTATTGCAGCACCGACAACCAAACCTTGATTATTAGTGGTAATTGTTGTTAATTCATGAATTTGTGTCGGTTGTATTAATACTGGATACGATAATTTTTTAATATTTATTTCTACTCCGACTTCCGTATTACCTACAACTAATTTTGCATCCGGATAATGGGCTTTGAGTCGTATAAGTTCAGAAAGAGTTGTCGGTCGAAACCAAGTTACATCACTACCGACAAATTTTAAATACTGTGTATCATAAACATTATTTAATATAAGTTCCGGTGGAAATATTGGTTCTTGGCTCGGATCGTAAGGCACGAATTTTCTACTTTTAGAATATAAAATATCGTCATTTACTAATTCATTATCATTACCGTTGACTTTTTTATTTCGACAACAAGCTGCACCGAGTGCACATGTGTTTGGCATATCTCCATTTTGATATATATTTTTCTTTATTTCATTTTCTGAATATTCTTCAGTGAATGTTCGAAACGCGTCCAAAATCGAACGATAACCCGTGCAGCGACATAAATTACCTTGAAGAGCAGTTTCGAGATCCTCTTCAATAGGACACGATTTATTTCGTAACAATGTATACATAGACATTACAATTCCAGGAGTACAGAATCCACATTGTGAACCATGTCCACTTGCAATTCGCTCTTGCGTTGCATGCAAACGAGTTTCTGTATTTCCAATACCTTCGATTGTAGTAACAGCCATTCCGTGTACTGAACATACCGGTGTAAGACATGCATTAGCAGATATATGTATAACACGATTTTCTCTTCGATCGTATCGAGAAACCATTACAGTACAAGCTCCACAACCACCTTCTCCGCATCCAAGTTTCGTTCCAGTCAATCCTACTGATTATTTAATTAAGAAAAAAACTATTTGGTATTATATTAAATTAATTTATATCTTTTTTCCAAATACATACTGCACATATATATATATATATATATATATATATATATATATATATATGTATATATATATATATATATATATATATATATGTACATACACATACTCATACAACCCACTAATGGTATAGTCTTCGCTTCACTACTTTTAATATGAAAGTAATGCGTTCGATCCTCAGTTGAAGATATAGAGAAAATATAGGTCAAATAGTACTATTTAGTCGTGATGAAGGCAATCGTCTAAGGGAATTAACCCTGAGTAATAAATACTTACCAACCCACTTAGACAGAGTAATGGTATGATCAATTATCAATGAATAGGTGTCATTCATTGAAGCTTTCACTTATGAGTAGACTAATATAAACTGAATATAACTGATTATGGCGATAATATATATACATATATATATATATATATATATATATATATATATATATATATATATATATATATATATATATATATATATATATATATATATATATATATATATATATATATATATATATATATATATATATATATATACATATATATATATATATATATACAAAATATATCTTAAAATTAGGATACATGTTTTTCGAAGATAAAAAAGGAGAGTCAATTCTGGATTCACATTTTGATCTTCTATCTGAAGCAGAAAAAAATATTTTTTCAAAATATTTTTAGTATTTAATTTATATATACATACATACATATATATATATATATATATATATATATATATATATATAAATATATATATATATGTTATATAAATATATATATATATAATAATTATATATAAATAAATATATATATATATATATATATTATATATATATATATAAATAAATAAATAAATATATATATATATATTTACATACATCTCAACACTAGTTATAATGTAATATTTGTTCAAAATATGGAAACATTTTAAAATTGATAAAATTATTTTTTTCTCAAACTAGTACAATATATTCAATGTAGATCATTTATTTATATTAAAAATAATACATTACCATGTTTGCAAAAATATATGGTAAATCATGACATGATCAACAGTTATACAAAAATACAGTGTTGTATTTAGTACAATGTCAATAGTATTTTATATATATATATATATATATATATATATATATATATATATATAATATTATTATGAACATAAATAAGAAGTCTACATTGCATATATTGTAATACATACATTTGTATATAGCATATATGTTTTCATATTTTGCATTGTTTTATTTAATCAACAAATATTTTTTCTAATATTCAGAACTTTTTATCATAAAATATGAAATTTAAATCTACTTATAAAATTATTTTATTTCATATCTTTTATTATCCATATTTATAATATTTATTAATTTTTATCAAATTATATAAACACATTATTTCATTTTATATCATAATGTGTTATTATATAATCTGATACAAATTTCATTTTATTGTTCTTTCCCTATAATTTTTTTTTATTATAATTGTTTATTTATTTAAATAATCAATTGTATTGTAAGTACTTTTTAGAAATTGCATGCGATAAAATCCAGTTATTAGTATCTTAATTAAGTTCTAAAAGTAAACATTTTATTTTTGTAAGTAGTACTTATAGTAAAGATAAGATAAAAAATTAGATTAATATTCAATGTCTGTTGTTTCGAATTACATGAATTTGAAATTATCATATTATTTAGTACGCAGTTATATAAATATTTATTATCTATAATATGTTGTGATTTAATCAACAATGATAAATAATCATTGACGCAATTTAGTACAGATTTTATAAAAAAATTAATAGTAAAATATCTAGTTCATATTTTAGAATACACTACATTACCATTCTTTTAAAAAGGAATATTCTGATATTCATGATAACATTTTTTTATTTACTTACTTTTTAGATAAATTTCAATATATAATTATTGATTTAGGAATAACCAATATTATAGATTTTTTTAAATATTAAATAAATACAATAAAATTATATTTTTTAAAATTTGAAGATAATAGTAGAGTCGTCGAAATAAGCATTAATAACATTTTGAAATCTTATTGTTTTGAGGGGTAATTAATTTGTAGAAAACGTCGATTAGTCACGATGACAAACCAATGATGTATAATTATCAAATTAAATTAAAATTTATGCTTTCAATTTATTTCTTTAGTAATATTTCTACGTTTTATGAAAAAAGTTGTATGGTATTATATAATAAATATGGTTAATAATTAATTAAAATATCTAAAAAAAAATTAATAGTAATTTCTTCAAATCCATATTCCTTTGTAAACTTGTTTTGTAATGAAAAAAATAAGTTACTAATTTTAAAATTTAGATTTGTAACACATATCTCTTCCTATGAATAAA
>CP092090.1:17768567-17803567 GCA_029203775.1 Neoneuromus ignobilis
AAAAATACAATATATCAACAAAATAATCATATACATCTTAAAACAAACATACTTATTCATTTTTAACTAACGTTTACTAATTTAATATTTTTATATTTATGGTATAATATTCCATGGTGTGTAGTTCTTATTTCCTAAGTCTGGAATCTGTAAAAACATTTATTTTATTACAATTAACGTCTAAGTATATTATATATATATATATATATATATATATATATATATATATATATATATATATATATAATAGTTCCATGGCAATATTAATGTCATTAATCTACTCCGATCGTAAACGATTATCTCCGAAAATTAACGATGTGTTGAAATTTTCACATCACTTCGTAATTGCAATCATTAATCTCCGAAGGTTTTCACGTTTAAAGTAACGTGAGGATTAATAATATTAATTTTGTAATAGAACTATTTTACATATAGAGAGATAAAGAAATTTCGTTTTCGAACTTTTACGAAGTTTTACGAGAATTATCGAAGTATAAATTTTAGGACAAATTAAAATTTAAAAGAAATGAAAAAGTTAGCGAGTAGACTTTTTCGACAGATTTAAAACAAATTTTAATTGTATTAGTATTAGATCTGAATGCATACTAAACCATTGATCTATTTATAATAAATATCGTCTACACAGAAGCCTTAATATAACTTTTTAAACGTTTTATTTTTTTATAAATTATTTATATTGTTAAATAAAAGCAAGTTTAGGGGCCGATGAGTGAAGCAACTGTGGGTGGGGAGCCCTCTGATATATATATATATATATATATATATATATATATATATATATATATATATATAAGTGAAAACTTAAAAGAGCTAAAATGCTATTTAAAACGCTTTTACAAAAAAGGAAAAAGTTAGTTTTAAAAATATAGAAAAACTAAACTCAAGTTTAATAAATTTGTAGAGAAAGAAAATATATAATGTTTGGATCAAATGTATGAAATAAAATACTTGTGAAAAATTATATCATATGATGGTGACATTTGGCTAGAAATTAGGTCGAGAATTAAGGCAATATGGGCAATATTTGGTAGAATGAATAATACAATGAAGAGTAAATACCATTAAACCTGAAATGCAAAACTTATGATCAGTATAAATTATTTTCTTGTATTTATAGATCATAAATTTGGACACTGAATTTAAAAATATAGTAAAAAGTTTTGACAACTCAGCGAAGCATGGAAAGGATAATGTTAGGAATTTCTAATCGCGATCAGAAAACCTGTAAATGAATACAAGAACAAACAAGAGTAACTGTTGATTAAATGGAGTGAACTGATTTTTTTATTAAGTGTATTTGTTTTTCACTAAAGGATTTCTTATATAACACCGTAAAATTTTACTCAAGTATTTAGTACTGACTGCACTCTCTTTGTTATTTTCATTCATTTCGAGAGCGAAAAAGACTTTACTTGTTTGTACGCTAAAGATGATTACATCGTCACAGAAATGGATATAAATAATAAAGAAGAAACAACGAGTCATAATTTAATTTTAATTAATAAGTAAATATTGAAATTAATTTTATTGGTATGTCTAATAATTTTTTATTGTCAATTTTTTGCTAATTAAACGAGCCTACCACTTGTACATGTTTGATTTTTACTTCTTTATTTTTTTGTATGGAGTTTCTAACAATCTTTTAAACATATTTAACATCCAATCGTGCAAGTAGAGAAACTGCATTAATTAGAGAAAAAGTGAACAAATAATTATTGAACATAGTACCAAATTTTTTTTGTATGCATCTTAATAAGTTAATTTCTTATAGTTTTTAGTTTATATCATAATCGCAATTTAATGGTACTAAGACAATGTTTTATTTTTTATTATTTTTTTAAAGTATGTTTGGTTATTAATCTTTTTGAAAGATACCTTCACAGTAATGTTGTCAATGCAGGCCATTCTAATTCTTTCTGCCGTAGCTGGTGCAATCATATGGAAATATTCTGTAATACCTGCGTCTTTTCTAGCGGATTTAATTGCTTCTTTAATTGCAAAGAAAACTGAACAAGATAAACACAGTGGTGGTTCTCCTATTGCCTGAAATATGTATATATATATATATATATATATATATATATATATATATATATATATATATAAAAGAAAATATTGTAAATATTGTATAATAATTCTGTTAATTTATATTTAATTAAAACGAAAAACGTTTTTTTAAATACATTTTTATTTCCCAAAATGTTATATTAAAATATGTAGTTAATTTTTGTAAACGCAATGTTTACCTTTTAAAATAATGTTTTTTGATAAAATATTCGCCAATTGAAATAAAATCAAGAAAAACGTACCTTCGAAGAATACACTGCGCGTGGATTCGACGATCCTTTAAGTAAACTCACATTGAATTCTTTAGGAATATCAGAAAATGTGGGTATTTTATAAGTTCCAGGTCCCCGTGAAAGTACTTGTCCTGTTGGCGAATATAGCATTTCTTCGATCGTGAACATACCGTAACCTTGCATAAACGCGCCTTCGATCTGTCCAACATCGATTGCCGGATTCAAACTTTCTCCAACATCCATGACTATATCGGTTCGTAATACGTTATGATCTCCAGTTAAACAATCGATTTTTTCAGAACAAGCGCCGAATGTAAAATATGCTACTGGACATAATGTTTTTTGATAAAATATTCGCCAATTGAAATAAAAATCAATAAAAACGTACCTTCGAAGAATACACTGCGCGTGGATTCGACGATCCTTAAAAACAATCATAAAATCATTGAATTGTTTAATGTAAATATCAGAAAATGTGGGTATTTTATAAGTTCCAGGTCCCCGTGAAAGTACTTGTCCTGTTGGCGAATATAGCATTTCTTCGATCGTGAACATACCGTAACCTTGCATAAACGCGCCTTCGATCTGTCCAACATCGATTGCCGGATTCAAACTTTCTCCAACATCCATGACTATATCGGTTCGTAATACGTTATGATCTCCAGTTAAACAATCGATTTCTACTTCAGAACATCCAGCGCCGAATGTAAAATATGCTACTGGACATCCCGTTCGAGTTTTTGAATCGAAATCGATATCGGTGTTTTTATAAAAACCGCTAGCTGATAAATAAACTTTATCGGAATAAGCGGCTTTAACCCATTGCTGCCATGTTCCATTGGGATTCTTTAATTTATACGGTAGTAATCTTTCGGATATTTTTTGACATGCATCCTTAAAAACAATCATAAAATCATTTAATATAATGTTGTAATGTAAATGGAACCCTATTTCCATTTTTTGCGGCCAAAAATTAATGAAAAATGTATTATTTTCTTGAATTACAATAAAAAAATATTACCTGTAATGGTTTTACCTTTTTTCATATATTAGGAATCCCAAAAGACAGTCGCCATAAATATCCCGGCAGAAGGAATTGTCTTCGCCTTCTGGTCTTTTGAATTGTTTCGCAGCTATGGTACAGGAGTGTAGTGATGTATCCATGTTTCATCTACAGTGAAAAAAAAGTCCTGCGGATTTCGCTGAAACAGCTGCATACCGTTCTGCCAACCTAATATTATGATTTAGTAATTTAGATACAAATATTTTTATTCTTACTATAACAGCAGGTCCATACAAATCCGAACTAAAACTTGCAGCTGTAGATGTAGAATTAGGTATTTTATCGGTCGATGTTTCTGCAATGTGTATATCTGTGAAAGGGATATTGAGAACTCGACTAGCCACTTGAATCATTTTTGTGTATAGTCCTTGACCCATTTCTACTCCTCCTATTGTTAAAAGTACTGAACCATCTAAATAAACATGTACCAACGCACCGGCTTGATTCTTACACGATAATGAAAATCCGATGGCGTAAAATAAAGGAACAACACTGATTCCGCGTTTTTTCCACCTATTTTCACTAAACAAACAATATATATATATATATATATATATATATATATATATATATAATATGTATTATACGAGCTACAAATTTGATTAAAAATAAATAATTTTATATTATACAAACAAATAATAAATCTATATTGTAAACCTTAACTAATGTCAAATTAATCAAAATATAAGGTAATATCAAATATAATTCAATATTACTTTACATTTTAACATTTGAACATTATTCTATTGTATCTGATTAATATATACACACAAGATACAAACTACAAGCAATTAAAATTAATTCCATATAAAATATTCACTACTTTTTTGTTACAATCAAACATACCTATTAAATTTATCAACATCGTTTTTTCTTCTAGAATAATTTGCCATTTGAAGACATTCATCAAAACATCTTAATAGATTACAGTTTTTAATTGGTTGATTAAAATATATTGTATCGCCGTCTTTGAAAAAATTTATTCTACACAAATCTATGTTACTTATTTGTAACACATTAGCAACATCTCTTATCATATGTTCAGCAGCAAACACTGCTTGTGGAACTCCAAAGCCTCTAAATGCTACACTAGATGGTAAATTTGTACGGCATACGTAACCTTTAATTCGAATATTTGGTATATTATAAGCATTACAACAATGAAACATTGCCTTTTCAAGCACCTTTAAAATAAACAAAGTACACATTATAATTAAATAATTTCATTTTAATCATTATGAAATAACATAAACTTATATTTCCACTTACTCGCTTTTCTCTTACTCACAATCGCGCACTCATACACACATACACACACGCACTTATATATATAATATATATATATATATATATATATATATATATATACATACATACAGGGGATGACCCAAATGCGACTGAAGGATAATAAAGAATAATAAGTGATGTTTTATGATTTTATGAATAGTAAGTAAATGTTTGTATAAACTCTTCAGTCTCATTTGGGCTCCTTATGTTTATATATATATATAAATATAACAAAACGTACTACAGCTGAGATATCCATGGAGTAACCAGCATTAAGATATATAATCATTTCAAGAGCTGTTATTTTTCCTTCTTTAGTAAACGCAGCTTTATATTTAAATAAAATCGCATGTCTAGTTCCAGTTATCACCATATCTTCATTCCTGTCAAGCATACATCGTACAGGTCTATTTAATTTATATGCAGCGAAAACAACAGGTAAGGCGACTGATGCGTAACGTGTTTCTTTTCCTCCGAATCCTCCTCCTATTCGCTTAACTCTCGTTACTAAACGATTGATAGGAATTGATAACATTTTAGCAGCTAAACTCTATAATAAAATTATATTTTATAAATAAACGTATACATTTATTAAATTTATGTCTTGAAAATAAAAATGAATAATAAATCAATTATACACTAACATTCATTTCACTAGGACTTTGTGTCGAACAGAAAATTTCCATTTCATTGTTTTCTCCTTTTGGCACAGCGACTGTACATTGTGTTTCTAAATAAAAATGTTCTTGGGGGCTTGTTCGACAATGTCCTTCAATAATATGATCAGCTTTTTGAAATATATTATCAACATCACCTTTTATTATAGGTAAATTCGTATCTGAGAAATATGAATTTTCTTTAACAGCCTCTTCTATTGTTATGATCGGTTTTAATTCTTCGTATTTAATTTCTATAGCCTGTGCAGCTTTTTGAGCAATTAATTGATTGTCTGCAACTATTGCACCAATTATTTGTCCATGACAATGGACTTTTTCACTTGCAAATATTTCTTCGTCTTGAATAATAGTTCCCCATTGATTTTGTTTTGGAGTCAGGTCTTTAGCACTGAGAAAAATATGTACTCCTGGAATGTTGAGTGCTTCTTTTGTATCAATTGATAAAATGTTTGCGTGCGTTTTCGTGCTAATTACTAAAGCTAAATATAATTCGTTTTCATAAGTAGGGATATCATCACAATACAGTGCTTCGCCAGTAGCTTGTTCAAATGCTGATCTGTGTACAAGTGGCTTGCCAATTGTATCATTTTTTTCTCCTGATTCTGCTTTTATAGTGTAATACTGCGAAGCTTTTGATGGAAAATCTTTAAAACTAACGCCGCCGCTCTTATTACTTTCAGATATATGAGAAAAATTAGTGTTACTTTCATGATATTTTTCAGATAATGCGAGATAAGTTTTAAAAAATAAACTTAGAGTTAACGCTCTTCTATATTGTATCATTCCACCAGGTGCATCAGGCGAAAGAGGTAAATCTTCTAAAAGCGAATTATATGCACTTTCTAATATTTCCTCATTCCATTTTTTCCCTATTAGTAATTTTCTTGTTTTTGGTGCTACAACTGTGATCGGTGCCATTCCTCCAAAAACCAAGCGAATATCTTTTATTACATTTGTATCCGGTATTAATTCTAAGTTAATTGCAGTGTTCACAATGGCTATGTCATCGTCTCTTCTTCTCGCTTGCTTCAATGCACAGAAATATTGATTTTTAGAAGTGTAAGGAATAGTAATAGAGATAAGAATTTCATCTTTTCTAACAACATTCTGTCTGTATCCTGTGTAGAAATCTCCGTTCATAATTACTTTTCGACTACCATTCTTAGATCTCAATTCTAATTCACATTCGGCTGCTGTGAAAATCGGATTTAAATCGGAAATAGGGCTGCAAGTCATTATATTTCCACCGACAGCTGCTACGTTTCTGATTTGTTTACCAGCAAACCAATGAAGCATATATACGATTGAATTGAATATCCTAGTCATATATTCTGGATGTTTGTCAATTTCTTCTTTCAATACATTTTCAAGTTGTTGTAATGTTATTGCAGCACCGACAACCAAACCTTGATTATTAGTGGTAATTGTTGTTAATTCATGAATTTGTGTCGGTTGTATTAATACTGGATACGATAATTTTTTAATATTTATTTCTACTCCGACTTCCGAATTACCTACAACTAATTTTGCATCCGGATAATGGGCTTTGAGTAGTACAAGTTCGGAAAGAGTCGTCGGTCGAAACCAAGTTACATCACTACCGACAAATTTTAAATACTGTGTATCATAAACATTATTTAATATAAGTTCCGGTGGAAATATTGGTTCTTGACTCGGATCGTAAGGCACGAATTTACTACTTTTAGAATATAAAATGTCGTCATTTACTAATTCATTATCGTTACCGTTGACTTTTTTATTTCGACAACAAGCTTCACCGAGTCCACATGTGTTTGGCATATCTCCATTTTGATATATATTTTTCTTTATTTCATTTTCTGAACATTCTTCAGTGAATGTTCGAAAAGCATCTAAAATCGGCCGATAACCTGTACATCGGCACAAGTTACCTTGGAATGTAATTTCGAGGTCCGCTTCAGTAGGATTCTGTTTATTTCTCAATAATGTATACATAGACATTACGATTCCAGGAGTACAAAATCCACATTGTGATCCATGAGAGCGAGCGATCCGTTCCTGTGCTGCATGTAAACGTGTTTTCGTACTACCAATACCTTCAATTGTAGTTACTGCTGTTCCATGCATGGAACATACAGGAGCAAGACATGCGTTAACAGATATGTGTATAACACGGTTTTCTGTTCGATCGTATCGAGAAACCATCACAGTACAAGCTCCACAACCACCTTCTGCACATCCTAGTTTCGTTCCACATAATTTCACTGTTTAATTATATTAAGAAAGAAGATAATGCCAGAATGAATTAAAACTGTCTTACAAAAATTCATTTTCATAATTATTATTATTTTTTTTATTTACTTATTTGCATTTTTTTACATAATCTTTCCAATTAACTTGACTAAATTATTATAATTTAAAAAATAAAATGAAGATAGAGTAATATTTATTATTATTTTTCTTAATAAAAAATAACAAAAATTAAAAAATAGTGATTATTATTGTTTGATATAAAAAAGTATTGTCGTTACAAGTTAAGATATGATTAATTACATTATATAGTAATATACTTATATCAACTTGTGTAAAATATTTTTCAAATTATATTAATGTCATTGTTTCTATATTTAAAATTTCAATTGACATGTAGGTTGAATATAGTTCTAAATATGACAAGTTCTACCCACTTGTACATTCTTAGTAATTCGACTTTGAATATGACATGAACATACATATGTTCATTGTTCATATTTCTAAGAAATTATATCAGTTTTAAATAAATTTTATGCACGAGTTAATGTTAGTAACATCATTTAATGTGATTTTGAATTTTACAAGAAAAAAGTTATTCTAATGGCGAAACCTATTTTAAAGGATACATTTTTTTCTCAGGTAATGTAGTAAAGTCCATTTTGGGTTTATATTATTGTCTATTATCTGAAATAAATAGGTTAATATATCAGTATATTATTCGAATTACTTATATATATATATATATATATAAGTTGTAAAAATATTTGTTATTATTGAAATACAATTATTTATACTTTTAAACTTATTAAATTATATTCACATATAATTCATTTATTTTATGTGTTATAATATTACTTTATAATAATCAATAGTATTTAATATAGAATTAAAATTGGTTTGTTGTGTTTAAAATAAAGTTAAATATAAATTAATTTTTGTGTTTCAAAAATTTTCGATTACATTTTTTACAGTAAATGCGACTTACTTAAAAAAATTGTACATAAGTTATATTAAAAAAATATATTTTTTTATTTTTTATATTAACGAAACCTTTAAAATCTATAAATAAACATTCATTTAGGGATTATTATTAACATTTTAAAGTTTCAAATACGAAACTATTCTAAATTTTGCTTAAAGTTTAATAATTTTATAAAAAAAAACCTTGATCCAATTTAACGTTTTGATTAATTAAATGAACATAGATTAAAATTGTGTTTATAAAACCAATAAAGGTTAAATGTTACAAGTGTATTTGCTTCAAGTGTGTATTCTTATCATTATTAATATTTAAAAAATAAGATAAAATGTTTACACTCTTTTAAAATAAAATTAATTATATTTCACTTAACTTGTGTTTAATTATGGTTCACCTTTAATTTTGTATTATATTGTATTAGTAACTTTTAATAGTCAATTATGTTTTTAAATGAACTTAACTCGTTCGCTACCAGCGTCACACATGTGTGACGACTTGATTTTCTTACCTCAGCCCAGCGTCACAAATGTGTATCGGATCTGTGACGGATTGTGAAACGTCTGGGCTGTGGTGGCGGTTTTTCTCCTGAAGCACTTGGTAGCGAACGAGTTAATGATTATATTTTTATATAAAATTTGATTACAACGGTTAAATTATTTTTTATATTTAAGGATATCTTTAAATAAAGATTTTTCTTGTTCATACAATATTACATACATACACACACATACATATATATATATATATATATACATATATGTATGTATGTGTGTGTGCTTGTGTATGTGTGTAATAGCAGGGTACAATTACATAATTCTTTCATACTAATATCAATTACTATAAGTTTCTCCAAACCAGTTTTACAACTTTTCTATAAATACACTTCAAAAGTAGTTATTTCGTTTATTTATAATGAATATCTATATTTTTAAAAAAAAAACTCATGAAATATTTACCTACTAAAATTGTTATTTTACTTTTGTCATAATTTACACACAATATATATAAAATATGTATATTTATAAATGACAAAATAACTATAATAATAAAATTATCAGTTATTAATATTTAATTAATAAAATTTGTTTATTTATAAATATTATACGTTTAATAATGAATTTAATTTTATTAGAGAAAATATCAATATACTTATTATTAAATCCTATTTATTATTCGCTCCTGAGCACTGAATTTTTAAACTTACTTTGTTTTAACTATAATGGTATATAAATATATTAATAAATTAAAACTTTTCATTATGATATATAATAAATAGTACTGATTTCATATTTTTAAGATATAATTTATATTAGAAAAAATCGGTTGATAAATTTAAAATTTAACACTTTTCACACAAACACGTTATTTTAGTAAATATTCCTATAAAATATAAAATTATAGGTATTCACCTTCCAAAAAAGATAAATTATTGTATACAAAAAATGTTTTACCTTTTTTCCATTCACAAAAAACACCAAGGTAAACTCGTACATTTTAATTGAAATATTTTTTAAGTAAAGTGATCACTTTTCAATAATATTATTTTAGCACTACTCTGTGTTTTGCATAATGCAAATGAATGTCTAACTGTACGAATTTTAATAAACAAACATGTTTTGTTATATCTCAAGAAGTATAAAACTTGTTTGTCGTAAATGTCTTTTTATATTATCATTAACTGATGAATTTATAATACCCAAGTTTGAAACATGATATAGTGATATATAAAAATATATCGTAGGTTTTTTTGAAATATATTAATAAGTCAGTAATATACTGAACTTTTATTACGTATTATTAATTACGCTAGAATTGCAACTTAATCCAATCGAACATATACTTGTTACATACAAGCCGATATGTAAATTAGTTTTTTAAATTAAATACATATATATAGTTATACGAGGTGTGATCAAAAAATAAGGTGAATTTTTATTTTTTTCAAAGAATATTTATTTATTCATTAATTTTTATTTTGTCCCCTTCAAAGTAATCCTCCTCGGATATAATGCACTTGTGCCAACGCTTTTTCCAATCCTCAAAGCATTTCAAAAAATCATTTTTTGTGATCTTGTTCAGCTCCTCTTTCGATGCCGTCTTTATTTCCTCAATCGTTGCAAAACGCCGTCCTTTCATGTGCCTCTTCAGTTTCGGGAACAAGAAGAAGTCACAGGGGGCCAGGTCTGGGGAATACGGTGCCTGCGGCATCATTAGTGTGTTGGTTTTAGCCAAAAATTCGCGCACAAGCAACGATGTGTGAGCAGGGGCGTTATCATGGTGCAAAAGCCAATTTTTGTTCTTCCACAAATTCGGACGTTTCTGGCGGATTGCTTCGCGCAAATTGCGCATAACTTGCAGGTAATATTCCTTATTTACTGTTCTACCCTATGGCAAGAATTCATGATGCACCACGGCCCTGCAATCAAAGAAAACTGTAAGCAAAACCTTCACATTTGATCGAACTTGGCGTGCTTTTTTTGGTCTTGGTGATCCGGAATGCCTCCACTGGGACGATTGAGTCTTAGTTTCGACGTTATAACCGTATACCCATGTTTCGTCACCTGTTATGACCCTGTCGAGTAAATCTGGGTCGTCGTTGACGTCATTCAATTCATCGCTCTTGGGCGATGCTCATGCGACGGTTCTTTTGGTCGAAATTGAGCAATTTCAGAACAAACTTCGCTGACACACGTCTCATGTCTAAAATACCCGTTAAAATTGATTGGCACGAACCAAACGAGATGCCAATATCATCAGCAATTTCTCTAATGGTAATTCGACGATTCCCCAACACTATTTTCTTCACTTCTTCAACGTTCTCATCAGTTGTTGACGTGCTGGGGCGTCCAGAACGAGGTTCGTCGTTGGTGTCTTCTCGGCCTTCTTGGAAGAGTTTATACCACTTGTAAACATTTTTTTGGCTTAAAGTAGACTCATCGTATGCCACTTTCAACATTTCAAGTGTTTTGGAGCATTTGATTCCATTTTTCACACAAAATTTAATGCAAACTCTTTGATCCATGATTTTCGACAGCAGAAAATCGTGGAGCCTGCAAAACGCTTCTAACTTTTATGCCTCTCGCCAACAAACTAAACATGCTACATAGCTGAAATTTGGAACATATATTCGAGACGAGTGTACCAACATAACCAAATAAAAAAATCGAAGATCGAACGGATGTAGCCCGCTAAATTTCAAAATTCACCTTACTTTTTGATCACACCTCGTATACTATTCTCCAGTTAGCAATGATGTTATCCCCACTGTTATTAATTCATTTTGATTCTAAAATATTTGTATTCATTAATTATAATTCATGTGTAGTTGCAAACAGTGAACTCAGTTCAGAAAATAAACATCAAATAAAAATATTTTTATTATTACAGTTTATGTTATATTCAATATAATTTTTATTTCAGTATTTTTTAATGATTTTTCTTTTGTTCAAAAGATTACTGATTTTTATTTGTATGCAGTTTTCTCTATTGATTTTTATTTATAAATTATATTTATTTATTTTTCAAAGTTAATGTTGTCAATAATCTTACAAGGATAATTAACAATAATAATTAAGAAGTTACTTGCGATTTATACACATACTAATTATTTTTAACAGTCGATAAAAATTAAAATAGTATATTATTAACAATTACATTCTTATGTCTTTTTACAATTAATTATTATATATTTTGATAAATGACAATATTTTTATTTAATCAATCATTAAAATTAACATCTATAATAAATTAATTATTGTTATTGTATATGTGCTGAATCATAACAGTACATAGTTTAATGATAATCATTAGGATCCATTTACATACTGCATATACCGATTCAAATATCAGTAACATCCGTGATGTATCAGTGATGCTTATACACATATGTATAGGATCATCCAAATGTGACGCCTAAATTTGTGTTTTATTAAAAATAAACGTGTATAGGGAAACATGTGTATAGTTTTTTTATTTCTTTTTAATAAAACACAAATCTAGGCGTCACATTTGGACGATACTATATACTCGTATATCATATACATATATATATATATATATATATATATATATATATATATATATATATATATATATATATATATATATATATATATATATATATATATATATATATATATATGTTTTTTTTTTGATACTGTAAAGTACAAATACTTTTGTTGAATGTATATATGATATAAAATTAAAATATGTTTATTAATTAAATAAATAAAGTAATAATTTATGTTTGATAACTAAATTTTATATACACCCGTCCCACAATTCACGCGGAACTTTTTTTACGTGAATTTTTTTTTACGCGGTAAATTATACCTCCTTTTACGCTGCATTTTTTATACGCGGTATTGATTTACGCGGCACTTTTTATACGCGGTCAGATAGATTTCATTTTATATAATTTTTCATGGAATTTATTATATATCAGAGTGACGCGAATTCTTACTTGAACGTATAAAAGCACGATATAAATATATAAAAGGTTGATTGTTTTAAATTACAGTAGCGATAGTGACACAGAAAAAAATTATCTACTTTTGTTTTCTAAAACGTCATTATTTTTTTGTTAAGCTATGTGAAATAAATATGTGTTTCTACAACTTTACTAGTTTTTATTTCCAATATTTCTTCTATTTTACTGACAGACTCAATTTACGCGATTTTCATTCGCGTAAAACAAATCTACGTGGAACGGATACTCCGCGTAAATTAAGGGACAGGTGTATATATATATATATATATATATATATATATATATATATATATCGGTAATTTTAATTTATATAATAATAAAAATATTGAAAATATTATAAAGATAAAAATAATAACTTATTATAAACTTTTAATTGAAAAAAGTTTTTATAATCTATTTATATTTAAATGATTAAAGTAGCGATTTTAAAGCATTATAATATCTACATATTAAATTATATTTAAAATGTGTATAAGCTTAGACTGATGGATAACGTGAATGTAACAAATTGTATCTTCAAATAACAGTTACTTGTGGTTATTGATTTAACTAAATACAGAACTGAGTACTAAAACCGGTCTTTGTTATGTGTGTTATTTTTTTATGTGTTTGGGCCACCTTTGTTGTATGATTGCCTTATTGTTGAATTGATTAGACTTTTAGGTATGTTTTGCATAGAAAAATAATATAAATTTTTCAGATTTACTATATATAAGTAATGAAGTAAAAAATTGCAAATAATAATTTGAAATAAAATAAAACAAGTTATAAATATATTTCGTTTTTTATTAAATATGTACATATTAATTAAAACATTTGTAAAAAGACACTACAACTATATATTTTTTCTATTTTCATCTCTGTTTGTACCTTCGTTTAAAATATGATTCTTCATTACTGTCTGAAGTTGTTGCATTTCAAATTTTCGCTGTGAATGATAATATCTACAGGGAAACCAATAAGCGAATGTAGTTAATGTAAATATACCCATTCCTACGTGTGATGCCATTTGAACACGGCTTGTAAACATAAAAAATGTTAAACCAGCGGCAATTCCTCCACTAATTCCATACAAAAATGTACTACGAAAACAGGGTATTCGAGAAATGTCGTGTCCAAATAAAATGATGGACTAAAATAAAATTTAGTTTTTATTAAAATTATCAAAAACAGATATTTATACACAGAAATATATATATTTTAACCTATTTGAATGATCAAAACTAATTAACTACCTTATCATTGTCTTCAGTATCTGTCATATTGGAATTTTGTGCATTAAAATAGAATGTACCTATTTTTTATACGGAAATAATGAATCTTTTCATTCATTACAAATGACAAATACGCTGCTCGCGATTATCGTCTCTAAGATTTGTCACAAATGACGATGGTAGTCACAATACGTAAAACAGCAAAATTGCGTAATGTATTTTTTCTCGCGTTCGTGAATGATCGTTTGCATTAGTGACAGAGCACTTGTGCAGTTCGGTTATATTCGTTATTAACGACATGTACTGCAAATAACGATTACATGCGGACGTAATGTAGTTAGTGATGGGTTTTTACAGCAACAAAAATACCATTTTGACAAGACATTTGATATAACTGTAATCGAACGAGTATAATTACAATGTACAGTCGTGCATGTCATTATATTTAGCACCCTATTTTGTTGTATTGTTGGAATGGGTGTTTTTGCAAATTTGTAGTTTTTTTCTAAATCATAGTACGTCTTGTAAGTAATATTAATCTGATTTACATTTGTATTGTTGATAAACATGTTTTATGTTATGTTTGTTTAAAATAAACTAGATATTTAATTTAAAAATATATTTTGAATTTAATCTATTTTCATTACTTACGTTCGTTAATAATTATAGTGAATCGATTATAAAATAACATAATTATCTTTAGACTTCCGACTAAAGCACTTCAATTTTATAGATAATCATCCACTTTTTGAAAATGGATCATGAATCACTCGATCCTTATGAACAACAATTATTCGCTGTATTTAATACACACGATCTTCATCACACCGGTTCGTTGGATCGTGACGGTTTGTCTCAGTTATGTACTACGCTTCAACTCGAAGAGCACGGTTCAGATCTGATTCATTGCCTGTTGAGTAAATCTAAAAGTAAACGTGTGACGTTCTACGAATTTAAAGATGCGTTATTGGCGCTTTTAAGTGAAAAATCTGTCGGCGATTCGAACATAATAGAAAGTAAATCGGATAGCGGCGGAGAATCGTCCGATAGAGAAATCAGTCCGAAATACGTTTACGGCGCTAAAAAGTACGGGAGGCGGACGAGACCGCGGTCCGGTAATTTCGAAGATACTATAGAAAATGGCGATTCGAAAATACCTTTGTTGCCGTCGAATACTTGTGTAAAACAAAATAAAGTACAGAGATCGAGTTCTCAGAGTGATGTACATCCATCCAAAAAAAGAAAAAGTAATTCGAAGCTTAAACGTTGTACATCTTTTCCAGATGCGACAAATTATGTTTCTGAATGGACTGACTATAATTCTCGAGTATTTTCTCCAATTGCAGCATCTCCGGAAAGACAATTTGATATTGAAGAAAAAATGATGCAAGAAATTTGGGAACAGTTAGGTGTCGGTAAAAATGGATATTTGAATAAAGATGAAATGATAATTGTTTGTGAATACATCGGTATGAGTAGAATACCGGATGATGTTGTTAAACAGTTATCTGAGAAATTTAGTGTTGAAAATGATAAAAAAGTAAGTTTCAACTCGTTTGTTGATTTTTTTCGGAACAGTCGGTTGTCTTTAGAACAGAGGAAACATGTCAATGAAAATTGTATTGCTGATGATCAGAATACATTCCAAAAAAGTAATTTTTTACAATGCATTACATTAGGTCCTGATGGTTCAGGTATAATTAGTTCTGATGTATTAATAGAAATGTGGGAGAATGCCGGAATAATTGCAGCATCAGACTTATTGAATGATTTGGGTTTTCCTAAAAAAGAAATAAATGTTTCAGAGTTAGCACTTGTGTTAGAAGAAGAACTTCATAATTTAACAGATCAGCAAGACGGTGTAAATCAGTCCACGACGTTTTCAAGTACTCCGCACGTTGCTCTCTTGCAGGCTTCGTTAGCGTTATATCAATCCGAGTTACGTTGTTTAAAGTCTGTTATGGAACATATGAATGCAGAAAGAGATAAATTAAAAAATGATATTATCGATGCTAATCAAAGAGCTACTTTATTAGCACAAGAAGTAGATGATAATCATGCTAAAATGGAAAAAACTACTAAAGATCAAGTCAGACATCTTGAACAAAGACATGCAGATATAGTACGAGAGTTAACTGAACAATTAGCTGGTGAAAGGGAACAAGCATGTTTGCTTAATAATAAATTAGAAAAACGTGTGGCAACTTTAGAAGCGGAGGAAACAAGATTAAAAATGGAATTGGCAACTGTACAGTGTGATTTTGCAGCTTTAGAAAAAGAAAATCATAATTTACTTGAGCAAGTCGCTACGTTAGAGAAAACAAATGCACATCTTATAGAAAATGTTAGTGTCCTTGAAAATGAAAAACAAAAAATGTGTGATATTGAAGGAAATCGAGAACGTGAGAAGATGAGATCCTATTTAGAGAAAATCTCAGCATTGCAGCTTGAAAATACAACACTTAGAGATCGCAATGATGAATTGTCAATCGAATTAGAAAATATAAGTGTTCAGTTGTCATCGATAAAATTGAAGAAATCAAATTCAGTTACAAATAATTCATTATCAGGGGATATGGTCGATGAAAATATATCTGTTGATTCAGATAGTGTACATATTGGTGCAGCAGTAAAACGAAGAGGAGAATCTTCAGTTAAAAATGATATAACATATAGTCCTGAAAAAGAAGGCAGTCCAAGAACAAGAAAGTTTAGATGTTATGATAGCAAACAAACTCTTCCTAAAGAAATTAACATAATGCCATATAAAACAAGTGAAACAGGAGTAGATTATGATTATGCAGATTCTTCATTTTCTATCACGAGCTGTGAGAGCGGTAGTGAAGAAATTCCAGTGTTGTATGCAAGAATCGCTCATCTAGAAAAATTATTAACACAATACGGTTATGATATATCAACAGATTCTCTTCTTTCAAAATCGGTGAGTTGAAAAACAATCGCATGTGAAATCTTACCGAGTTTGATGTTTTTAATTAATGATTTTTATGTTGCAATTGAATTTTTCTTTTTCTTTTTTTTTAAAAAAAAAAATGAAAATGTATATAACATTCGAAAGGTAAATGTGAATGTAAGTTAAAATAATTATAGCAATACATTAATTTTTTAATATATGTTATGATAAGATATAATTTTTAAAGTTAATGTAAGATTTGGACTAATTGCAATATAAAAATCATTCTTATCACAAAATTGTACTTTGTACTCACAATGCTGCTTTGCTATTAATTTCACAAATTGTTTTTATTATACATTATATTATATTAATATGTTATGTGATAGTTCTTGTCGTTTTAATAATTTTATTTATCGATGTAATCAGTTTTAAATTAATTTATTTTTGCAATATTTATTAAATAGCTTTTATTTTATGTAATGCATGGGTAGTATATATTAAATATTTGTGTGAAAATTATATTGTCCTAGTGGTATATTTGTGTTATTCCGGAGAAGCGATGGGAATCAGTGTGTGCTTTGTCTTTAAATTTAATTGTGTGTTTTACTGTAGGTTTAAATTCAATTAGAAAGATTTATTTTAAAAAATGCATAGAACATCCATTTAATACTCATTCCTACAGCTTCTCTGTTTCTTATTGTTTACTTGTTTTTATTGAAAACATTGTACAATTTATGTATTTTTCAATTATAATAAATGTAGTGCATTTTGATTTTCTTTTTATTTTTGTGATTTTGTAAATATTGTGAGAAGCTGTAGCAATGAAATCTTTAGTGTGCGTGTTTTCATTTTGAATATAATTTGATAGAGAGTGATTATGCAGGGAGAAGAAAAAGTTCACAATGATGAAAATAGTCTTCTGGAACGATGCCGTTACTTGGAAAAACTTCTAGCTGATGTTAAAACTGCTTTAATAGATCAAACGTCTGAAAATAGTTGTACAGAAGATTGCGGTTTGAAGAAACATATAATGAATATAAAAGAAAAATTAAATGAAAGCCCTTTTTTAGACATTGAAAACAATGATGTGTGCAATAATATGAATTCTGCTTTAGTAGAAACATCAACAAACGATAGTGAATTATATACAGAAAACACTTATAAAAATTTGTTGAAAATAAATACAGATCTTGAAAATCGCTGTTTTGATCTTGAAACTAGTTTAGAATTATTAAAAGAAGAATATGAACAATGTGAAGATTATTGGGTAAATAAATTAGATGAAGAAAGGCAACTTTTTGATCAAGAACAAAAACAGAGTAATGCTAATTTCCAAGAACTGTTGACAAAAATGTCTGAATTAGAAGAACAATTTGCTAGTCAAGATAATAAGCTACCAATAATAGATGAAAATAGTTTAGAAAAACAATTTACAGATTTGGAAGAAGATTTTGAAGCTTATAAATGTAAAGCAGAATCTAAACTAGAAAAACAGAAACTTGAAATATTAAGTTTGAAAAATATAATAACGAATTTAGAACAAAAAAGAGAACAAATTGATACCGGAGTACAGTCAGATGTGAACATTGTTCATGATAAAAGTACATTAACAGATGATGAACTGGATAATAAAAATTTAATATTTTCGGTAATACCAAAAATTAATTCAGTGGATAGTCAAAAATCCTATGAAAACCAGTCAAATGTTAATTTAATTAATTATCAGTCACAGTCAGTTTTAAGAACAAGAAAACATAGTTCTTCTTCATCAGAAATATCATATAAAAAAGATGAAGTTAAGCGATTGAGAGTCATTAAACATCAGTTAGATCAAGAATGTCAATCCTTGACAAAACAGAAAGAAGATTTGTTAAAGAAAGTAAATGAATTAAAAAACACTGTCAAAGAAGAAGAGGAGCCATACATTCATTTTAAATGGAAAGGTTTACGTTCATTCCCAATTGCAGGTGGTAGTAAACAAACATGTCGAATTAATATAGGAACACTTCAAGATCTATATACTCGATTACAACAGTTAGATCAAAGATGTCGTCATTTACAACAAGTATTGAGAAAACAACAACAGCAAGCAGAAAGGATGTTACATCGTGAGTATTTTATTTATTACTTATAAGGTTACTGAGTTTTTCATTAAATCAAATATAATGTATATAAATATAACTAGATAATAAATTAAAATTGTACCTAATTACATCAATAGTATTATGAAAATATATAAAAAAGTAGAACGGAAGATAATTCATATTAAAGTATTTGATCTCATTATTATATCATGCAGTGATTTTTCTACTTTTTAGAGAGTTGGCTTCTTCATAAAAATGAAGTTTCGGATCTGCAGATTATGTTAAAAGAACGTGATGAAAAATTTGATCAACAAACTATGTTATGTAATGATCATCTTGAACGCTTAGCTCAAGCAGATCTTCTTGTGAAAGATTTGTATATTGAAAATTCATATTTAATTGCTACTGTCCAAAGGTATTGTCTTGAGCACCATTGCCACATACATGCTTATTCAATGTAATTTTAATAGAAGCTCAGTAAGTACGGTTGTACTTAGATTTAATTGTTATTAAAACAATATATTTCTATTATAATAAACAAATGTTGGCAATACTGTTTTGTCATTTAAATAGAAGAAATTGAAATGTTAACTTGTTGAACATCGATTAATATTCTTTATATGGTTGTGTAGTCATTGACTAAAAATTAAATATTTTATCATAAACTACAAAATGTTACCAGTTTTTATCATAGTAATTATATTCATTAATTAAACATTTATTGAAAGAGGTTCCTTAAAATATTTAAAATTAATTAAAATATACTTTGTATTTGACTAATTTTATGTATATGATATGAAACTTATTTGAATCACAAAAGTAAATAAAATCATTTTCAAACTTATTTTTCATTAATTATAATTTCTTTCATTTAAAAATTATATTGGACAATCAAATGCATTTTATTAGATATTATCTCTTTTGCAAATGTGTTTTATATATATATATATATATATATATATATATATATATATATATATATATATATATATATATATATATATATTAACAAATATTTGAAATAAAAATCATTTATTGAAGTGGATAAAAAATATTAAACATTTTCTTTAAAAATATAGTAAAAAATATATATTCAGAGTTCATAATTAAATTATTTAATATAGGGTTATCCAAATGTGATGCCTAGATTTGTGTTTTATTAAAAAGAAACATGTATAGTTTCTTTTTAATAAAACAAATCTAGCCGTCACATTTGGATGACCATATGTATTCAAATTTTAGTGTAGTTAATAGAAATAATAAGTTCTGAGGTAACATTTTGTTTAATTAAATGCATATCGGTATTGAAAAATAAAACATAAAAATTCTATAAGAGTGAATAATGTATCTTATAAACAATATTATCTGATTAAATTGTGCCTTGAAAAGTCCTAATTTTTATGTGTAGTAAACAGTATATAAAAAAATTATGTTATAAAAATAAATTACATAGTATACAGTGTATATTTTTAAGAAAATTATATTCATTTTGACAGTTTTAACTGAGTGACCCTATGTACAAATTATTTCCTATATACCTCTATTTTTTATGTGTGCCTTTGGTTTGGAATTTCGATGCATGTCTGAATGTATGTTACCATTTACAGAGAGATTGATTTAATTGTAACTAGTCCTAAGTTAATTTTTATTAACGTTCCCATACAAATTAATTCATACAAAATATGTTATTTGTTATCATTAACTTTATTTTATACTTAAACAATTTCTATGTATCCAAAGATAAACAGATGAAATTATATTGTAATAATGTTGTCGAATAAAATCTTATAAATTAATAATTTTTGTAATTACAAATATAATATGTGTGTTTTAAAATAGTAAAATTGTTTATCTTGCTAATGGTTAATATAATTATCTGCCATTTGTATGGCAGTTATTTAAAATCATTAATGTTGAAATGTAAGTAAAATAATAAAGAATGAAAATGTATTATGTACTGCACATTAAGTACCTTTCACAATTCCAATTTTTACTATTAATCATTTAATTAATTTTTTTCGATCGAAAATAATAGTTTTTCGTGTAATTTTTTTAGTATGATTTTTCTTAAAGTTTACATTGATACTGGTAAAGTGGTTCAGTATGTTTATTTAGAATTTTTTTTTACTAATATTAATTTAGTAATTTATATGTTCAGTTCTTATTTTTAAAGATTTAGGATTTTTACTACGTTGATATATTTTTTTACTATCTAGAAATTTGCAGTTTCAACATGTCTTATTGTATTCAATATTGGTAAGTTTGTTTTTTAATAACCTCTTATTGTAATTAATAATTTATATTTATTTTTAACATGTAATTATTTACATAAATTAAGATTATTAAATTTAAGAACATTATGTACAATTTAAATTTAATGTTATGGACAATTTGTATATGTTTATTAAAGAATGTAAAAATGTAAAGCAACAATTTTAATGACACTTTTAGGCATTTTATTTATTGAATATGTAATAATAAAACTACTAAAGCTCATCTTTATAAAAATATTGAATACTTATAAAATTATGTCTCCCTAGTATAAATAACATTCTGATAATATAAAAAGTTACAAACATGGATATTTAATAGAGCCTAAACCATGTACTGGAAAACAAATTATAAAATCATATTATTTTATCTATCAACAGTAAAAATTAAATCTTATAAATATATGAAGAGTTTTTTTTAACAATTTCATAACATTTTTTTAAAGATACATTCCATTTACTAAATAATCTGCATCATGAGCGTAAGGTGATTTGCCACCCCGACGCATTCTTTTTCTTACGACTCGTAAACGGCATCCAATGATGACAACCATTATCGAAGTTAAACATAGGCCTGTAAATAATTTTTATACGTAATATGTGTACGCATTTATCGAAATTATATTTCGTAACTATGTACCTAATGTTAAAGATAGAATAGCACCATTCGGTTTGTCAGATTCGCCATCTTTTATGTCTACAATAGTTATTTCTTCAGACATTTTTAATTCAGCATTGACTGGGGAAGTACTGTGATGTTTGTGAGAATTATTGTGATGAGTCGTTTTATTTTTGATTTCCGCGTGTTTTGATTTTATTTCAGTATTCTTTTTGATAGATGGCCCAGTGTTTTTTCCTTTTTTCTTACTTTCGTCATCTTCTAAAGGCATATCATTTCGTTTGTCATTTTCAGTGTTATCCGTTTTTAAATCTGAAAAAATACAGTGAACATTTTTAGTAGTAAAGAGATATATTTATTAATGATATTACCTAATTTCTCTGTGGCTGATGAAAGTTTCCAATTAGATGGTATATCAGGATCAACTACAGGACCTGTTTATTAAATAAAATATCAAATTTTGTTCTAGTATAAAATGTTAAAACTGCTCAAACATTTCAAAAGTGATTGTTTACAATTTAATTGAATTAAAATATTGCACAATCGTAAACAGTACACAAGTATTTAACATAAATGAATCATCTCAACTCCACGAAATTTAATCAATGTTCAATAATTATTTATTCTTCACATTATTCGATGATATATATTTCGGTGATAGTCATGCCATATCATTATTAAAACTTTGCATCATAAACTCTGCAGTACTTTAACGACGATGGAATGACCATCAAAATATGTATGAGCAAATAAAGTGAACAGTACGTAATTATTAAATATTTTTATAACATTTTGTAATGTTGAGAGAGTGATCCATTTATAATGATGAGAATTTACCACAATATCCAAAATAATTAGTGATTAAGTATTAAAATACAATATATGTATGTGTGTATATACCTTGTCTGTTCATCATATGCATCTGCATAGCTTGCCAATTTTCACGTACATCAGGTGCTAAATAAGGACTATTTATATTGTCTAAAAATATATAAAAAATATACGAATAATGAACTGCTGTATTATAATTATATATATATATATATATATATATATATATATATATATATATTAAAAAATATATATCTATGAATAGATAGGACCGAGACATAAGAAGATTTATCGGAATAGACTAGAAGAGCCAGGATTGAATTAGAGTCAAAATAGTCAAATGAGTTAAGTTATGAGAGAGACCTTCATTCAACAGTGCATTGAGAGAGACTGCTGCTGCTGATATATATATATATATATATATATATATATATATATATATATATATATATATATATATATATGGCTACGATATTTTATATATAAACCTACCTTGTCCTCGAGCGTATGTTGGCCAGGAATCAGCAATAGGCATTTGTGGTCTATAAGCATCACTATTGTAATAATTTGGTAATTTTGGAAAATCATGAATTCCTCCATCTCCATATGGTGTATTTGGGATGCTGTAAAATTGTTGAAAACCGTAGTTATAAATTATAAGAAAAAAGTGTCAACTTAAAAACGTATTTAAATATTTCTCAATGTTTTCCGTACCTCTCTAAAGGATCTGCAACCTGAATACCACTTAACTTATGATTGAAAATGTGACTGTTTTGATCTGTAAATATTGCATTTATTATTAAAAATATAAGTATTAATAAAATTAACTCTGGCATGAGTTTGAGTTAATTTTATTTATTTATTAAAATAAACGCGAATTATTTTTGAAATATAAACAATTATAGTTTTATTATACATAGGAATCTACTATTATTAAGATTTTTATTTTTAAATAAAAAAAATATTTATATTTAAAATCTAATTTCTGCATATATACATATATATGTGTATATATATAAAATACTAAAATGTGTTTAAGTACTAAGAACAATTTATTTATAAGAGAATGTATTTTCGAATAATTAATAAATATTTATAGTGAATAAAATGAATGTAAGAAATATTATTTTAATATATTAACTAGGAATAAAAACATACGTTTTTACCTGTATATTGTATTTGATTCTGCTGTAAAAGTGTTGGACTATAAATGGGTGGCATTTGATTAGATTGATGTGGTATCCATGACTGTTGTCCTACATTAGAAGACAAAGGGGCTTGATATGCTGAACCTATTCCAACATCCGTTCTACTTAATGGATTCAATTGTGCCGAAAAAGAAGACACGGGCAATGCTCGAGGTGGTGGAATTTGAACTGAACCACCGTCGTCCGATGATCCAGATGGGCCTATCCTATCGTATAACGGTCGATTTTCGTGAGAAATCTGTATGACCGGTTCAATACCATTATTAATTCCACTTAACGAATGTATGTTTCTTGATGTTGATGATAAAGCTTTTGGAGGGATTATATCTACAGTTTTTGAAGATAGCGAATGTTGATAATGATTCGCAGCGTTTGATTGATCCTGAAGCAAGGAGAATATTTGTAAATTAAAATTAGTTTTAAAAAGTAATCGATATTGATTTAAAAATACAAATTGAAAAAAAATCGTAAAGTATATTTGATTTTATGAGTTGTTTACAGAAAAAAACAGTGTTCTTAATTCATTCAGAAAACCTATATCTCGAAATTTAATAGAAATATTCATATAAACAATAGTTCTACTCAGGAAAATCAATACGCGACATTTTCATTGAAGCACGCGGAAAATACAGGAAAAAAACACTCACGTAATTCTGAAAACCAGCCGGTCTGACTTTAGTGTCGACCGACGGTGATTCGTGTGCATGTGGGACGGCGTCGCGACCTGAGGATTGTGGCGCCACTACCACAGACGCAGGGGCGTCTGTTTCTTCTGTATCAGCATGGCTTTCGTGATTTGTAGATTCCGATCGTTGTTGTGATAAAGACCGTGCCGGCTGGTGTGGGGATGGAGGCACAGCAGTCACTGAAGCCGTCGAAGCTGGACAGCCTAATTCAGGCGCTTCGTCACTTCCATCTGTGCATTGTGGTATGCCATCACAAGCGTTATATATTGCAATGCATTCTGATGTCGACCGACATTCAAACTGATATCGACTACAAATTCTTCCTGTAATAACACACGTTTAAACCTTTTTTTATTTGAAAAAATCACTGCTTGTTTTTCTCTTTTTGTTTATGTATATATATATATATATATATATATATATATATAAATCACGTTTGAATATTTTATTGTTAGTTTGAATTTCATTATTAAACATTAAAATTTTATATCCCAATAAAAAAATGTACATATTAAACGAAAATAATCTGAAATATTTTTTTAAATAAATCCAAAGGACAATTATTTCTTCAAAAATGGATTTTTTTTAAATTGTCACTAAAAGTTTATATGGTCAAAATTGTCGGATTTATAGATAAACTCGGGGAGGTTGTAATGAGTCTAATGATGTTAAAAGTAAATAAATTCCTCTATGTATTCATTCTCTTCACATGATCAAATCAATCATTAACTTCTTCTGATCAATCGTATACGAGTATATTATCATTTATCGATATTATTTTTCTTGTTTTCATTTGATTTATGATTTAGATACGATTCATCATCAATATTTTTGAAATTATTTAAATAATAATAATATGTATAATAAAAAAAAGTAAAATTACATTTGGTACATTTAACGTAAATAAATTACTTATCTTAACACACAAGATTTTGCAGGTATTCAGTAATAATATTTTATTCAATTCATTCGCAGTAATAAGTAAGGTAGTAATTACATCACTGTCAAAACATTCTATTGTATTTTAAAATCTAGTCGAAGTCTAGCTTTAGATTTTATAATATAGTGTTCTGACGGTAATGTCATTACCGTCGAAATGCATGTCAGCAAATTAAATGAACAAAAAGTTATTATTGAATATACAAAAGTTGCTAGTATTGATATGTGTGGTTTCATTTGTGTTAAAGTGAATTTTCTACAACAAGAAACGAATAGTATAATTTAATAATTTATTTCGTTTCGAGTACGTTTTAAATTTAACTTCTTGCATTTAAAATTATATTTTGGCAAATCGAATGTAGTTTCAAATTGCAGAAGACGATATACTAAAAAATAAATAGACTATATAAATAATATGTGTCTAGCGTAAAATTTGACCGATTTTAAATGTAATTATTAATTACTCGAATATTTAATTATGTAATAAAGTAACAATCCGACCTTGAGTAATGGCTGGTACATTAATCAAGGTCTTGCAAAGATAAGTAGTCCATGTAAGTACATTAAATAAATCTGTTTTAGTAAGTACTTTTATTTCATTGTTAATTGTATATATGTTTAGAATGTTTTTTTGAAATATATGGATTTGTGATTCACCTGAGAATTTATTTTATGTACAGAAAATGTAATACAATTATTATTGATTTTGTTTAATTTTTCAGTTATATTTTTTTCGTTTCCAATGAGTTTTAGGAATAATTATTTTAGTTTTGATGAATTCATGATTCTAAATAAATGAATGAGTGAATGATGTTGTAAATACATGTGATTGTTTAATTTGAAATTATTTCTTACCAGTTTTCTTTATGTAATTTCTCTTTTGATGTTACAATTTTGTTAATTATATTTAACATGTGTACGTTTTTTTATAAATCTAATAATTAAATAAAATATATTTTTTAATTTATTCCGTACTAATCTGTTCAATTTGTGTTTTAATAAATTAATTATGAATTATTTTTTTGTAAAACAAGTAACTTTCAATACATATTTATATAGATATACATTTTTATGCGTTTTATAATTTCTATAATAAAAATGAGTACGTTTTATAGAGACGTTTTAAGAATAAATTATCATACAATGTATACGAAATTTTCTCAAAATACTAGATAAAATATTTTCAAACTAAAAATGTAACATGTGTTCAGTACCTAAAAGTGTAACACGAACGTTGTGTTATTAAAATGCAATTATATTAAACTGTATGCACAGAATACATCTTGACAATGGAATATGCAGTTCCTTGTTTCTAAAATTGGACAGAATAGAGAGAAAACTGCAGTAATCAGGCTAAGTTATTCGACCTCCATGTTTTCGTGTGATTATTTTGTCGTTTGCGATAGAAGTGTGATTTTAATTGTCACGAACGCATGCAGATGTAACGAAGGATAAATACTGAAACGTGCGTTGCAGAATTTACTCACTTTATTTATGTTGTTGACATCTTAGACTGAACATAATTATTGTATATGAAACGTCTATAGTACTATCAGAGCCATAATACACAATAATAATTTTATAAATATAAACTTTTCTTAATTTTTTGGTTTATAACGTTGTTATTGTGTTTTATTAATAAGAAAAATAATTTGTTTTCAATAGAAAAATGTGTCAAAATTGGTTGGAAAATATTACTTTATCGATTTTAACTTCAATATTTATCATCTGGTTTAGTAGACTTTAAATGTTGACAAGAGTGAATAAGATATCATTTCTCAAATAAAATTGTAATCACTAAAAAATTTTCCATCGCGGATTATTACTAAAGAAAAATATCATTTTTAATGTTTAAAAATATAGAAAATATTGTTTTCAATATGCTTGATGTTATTTGTTCCCATTTCTGTGATATTTTTGTTGTATTTAACTCTTTGAAATATGAGAACTGATGGTTAGTTTTTTTCGTATATCATATCAATATAAAATTTATATCATTTTCAGATAATCTTAAAATATTTCTAATAGTATCTACCATACTATAGTATTTTAAGATTACCTAAAGCCAATACAAGGTTTTTAAAAATGTAGTAATAGATCAATTTTAAAAACTATGATATTTTATAAGAATTTTAAATAAACTGTGATTTAAAAAGAAAAGTTAAATTATAAAATCAAATTTGTACATAAATTGATGTCTGGAAAATAGTTTATTTTTTAGTAGAAAAATGGTACAAAGAAGGATCGTTGGTTTTAAATTAAAAAAAGATATTATGTGTGTGATTATTCGAATTATATATTGAAAAAGTTAATTTAGAGAAACAAAGACAGATTATAATATTAAGTACTCTTTTTAAATCATTTTTTGGGTATCTAGATTGGCAAGAATTTTCTTTGAAGTAGTAAGTATAAAGTTAAACCAGAAAATATAGGGTTATCCAAATGTGACGCTTATATTTATATTTGATTAAAAAAAAGTATGTGTATAGGGAAACATGTGTATAGTTTCTTATTTACAAATCTAGGCGTTGCATTTGGATGATCCTATATATGTGTAAATATTTTGTTTTTAATATAGATTAAAATACATAATAATATTAACATATTTTTTAGACCAAAAATTCGGCGGATGAGTTCCAATAATGAACGGTCTTTATTTAATTGTTACTCCTTTTTAATCCTTCATTAAAGAAGGAAGTAATTTGAAAATATTAAAATGAAGATAATTTCAAGTCTGGGTATCTTTATGAATAATTTTAAATATAAAATTAATAATCTCTATGAATAATTTTAATATATCAAATTTTAAATGTCAGTTCAATTGTATGATATTTTTTAAAAAAAATATTTTTAAAAAAGTGAATAGTCAATACAAGTAAAATTTTATATATATATATATATATATATATATATATATATATATATATATATATATATATATATATATATATATATATATATATATATATATATATATATATAAATTATATGAAGCACATATTAAGATAATTTGTCTAGAAAACCAATTTCATTTATTATAATTTTCGTCCAAATATAAGTAAATAAAATTAAAATACACGATTGTTCTAAAAATAATCAATTTACTCTTACTTCTTATGATTTCCTTAGTTGTTCCTTTTTATACAATAAACAGTAAAATACAATAAATGATTGGACTTGATAACTAAAATAATTTTTGATTAATTGACTAAAAAAAATTATACAAATATTAGATTTATTTTTAATACTTAAAAATTTCACAGGCAAATTAATTATAAAATGAAGAAAAAATATATATACATTTTACATAATAAAGAGTAATACACAAGTGATGAAACTTAACATAAAAAAATTTTTATTCTATTTTCTAAAAAAATATATCAAAATATTTGCAATGAGTGGACTGAAAATCTTCAAAATCTTCTAATGAATTTGAATCATAAAACACTTACACAGAAACATATGAAGAATTGAATTTTTGGTCATTTTTGAAGTGAAACTTCTTTAGCCGTGTTAGGGTAAAAAAATTACTGACGCGGAAATAGAGACCTACATGACGGAACTTGATTACGAATTTTTGCGGTTGATTTGAATTTGCATAAATGCTTAGACGATAGAGTGAGAAAAAGTAGTAGATAGAGTGAGAAAAAGCCCATCACGCATGCGCACTCTTTTACCATGTGATTAGATAGCGATAGCTATTAATGCAGGCAGCACGTATGTTTACTATTTGAATGATGTCATTATTATGTTTAGTAATTTTTATATACAATCAGTTGTTGTTTTTAATCTAACTATTTTTGATAGATAATGCAGATGTTGAACTATTTATGCTAAGTATGTTATAAAAAATAAGATATTTAAGTTATATAAATAAATAATTTAAATATCTATACAAGTAATAACTGACGAAATTGCTCGATAATCAACTTCGATTGGCACAACTCCACATGTGGACAAGAACAAATTGCATCCTTTTGTTTGTACAAATGTTTGCATGTACTTAAAAGCTCGTGTCATGTGGATCGGCTTTAAGAATGGCAGGAATTTGAAAATTTTGTATAAACAAGGATATTTGTATTGCATTTACAAATAATCAATTTTGTGGAATTATGCTAATCTATCTAATATTTGTCTGACACAAATAGGGCGATAAAATTTATCGTATTTATAGTATGAATAATAAACGATAAAGACAATTCTGAAAATCGTCAATTCTACATAAATCATTATTAAAATAATATTTGAAATATTCTAATCGTATTAGATTACACTTGTAAATATAAATATTAAAAAAGGAGTATTAGTATTTAAAAGAATATATATTTTTTACTAGAAACCTGGCATCTTTTGATGGAAGTTATTATATTTTATCAATATCAGGTGCAATTTTTGCAATAATGTATTTTATATTTTTTAAATTCCTTTTTTTGAAGTGAAACTTTTTTAGCGGCGTTGGGGTAAAATTTTTACGTGACGCGGAAACCACATAATAGTAGTAACGGAAGTCTGATTGCTCACATTTTCTCAGCGGTTTAGTTGAAAATTATGTATATACATTAATTAATTATGTATATACATTAATCTATTTATCAAATAAAAAAAATACTATTAAAAACACATGGTATTTAAAAATTATCGAAACCTATAACAGTTTTGAGGTTATCTGTTGTTTTATTTGTAACAATTTAACACAATAAATTTATTTGTAATTATGATCAAATTATTCTACACTTATCAAAAAATGTTATATTAAAATTATTATGAATTCTTTGTTCTCAGGTGTCATTTTGAAGGTTAATTGAATTTTATGTGGTGTTATAAAATTATCAATTATACAACAACGGTCCGACATTATCGGTCCGACATTATCGGTCCGACATTATCGGTCCGACATTATCGGTCCGACATTTATCGGTCCGACATTATCGGTCCGACATTATCGGTCCGACATTATCGGTCCGACATTATCGGTCCGACATTATCGGTCCGACATTATCGGTCCGACATTATCGGTCCGACATTATCGGTCAGACATTATCGGTCCGACATTATCGGTCCGACATTATCGGTCCGACATTATCGGTCCGACATTATCGGTCCGACATTATCGGTCCGACATTATCGGTCCGACATTATCGGTCCGACATTATCGGTCCGACATATCGGTCCGACATTATCGGTCCGACATTATCGGTCCGACATTATCGGTCCGACATTATCGGTCCGACATTATCGGTCCGACATTATCGGTCCGACATTATCGGTCCGACATTATCGGTCCGACATTATCGGTCCGACATTATCGGTCCGACATTATCGTCCGACATTATCGGTCCGACATTATCGGTCCGACATTATCGGTCCGACATTATCGGTCCGACATTATCGGTCCGACATTATCGGTCCGACATTATCGGTCCGACATTATCGGTCCGACATTATCGGTCCGAAATTTATCGGTCCGACATTATCGGTCCGACATTATCGGTCCGACATTATCGGTACGACATTATCGGTCCGACATTATCGGTCCGACATTATCGGTCCGACATTATCGGTCCGACATTATCGGTCCGACATTATCGGTCCGACATTATCGGTCCGACATTATCGGTCCGACATTTATCGGTACGACATTATCGGTACGACATTATCGGTCCGACATTATCGGTCCGACATTATCGGTCCGACATTATCGGTCCGACATTATCGGTCCGACATTATCGGTCCGACATTTATCGGTCCGACATTATCGGTCCGACATTATCGGTCCGACATTATCGGTCCGACATTATCGGTCCGACATTATCGGTCCGACATTTATCGTTCGACATTTATCGATCCGATTAATATCGGAAAAATAATATGATATAAAAGTTTTAATTTGAAAATAAATATTAATCTTACTTAACACTTGTGTGCGGACAACGTCTCGACGACGTATTTCGCATACTATTACTAGAGCGCGAAAGACATCATCGAGTCGCGTTGTCCGCATACGATGTGTTAATATGAAATAATTGTAAAAATTGAATTTATTTAAAACATTGATCATTTTCTACATAAATTTTCATCTCGTGTATTTGCCGCTTCTCTCCCTACTACATTTCTTCATTTTGTTACTTGCTTTATTCTGAAGAATTTGTTCACCTACGATTTTTAGTCATACGCTTGTCCGTGTACCTTTTAATTACTTTATTGAAAAGAAATTTCACTTCTGGCATGTGTATATAAGTACACATACCCTTTTTTTTTAATTTTTTATTGTATAATCTTTCTTTCCGTAGAAACAAGTTAAATCTATTCTTTGATTTATCCAATACTTTTTTCAATATTTAATTTGAGTTTTATAAAAAAAACGACAAAAAATTGTGAGATGATTAATAAATTTAAATTATTTAATTATAAGAAGTTATTTAATAACATCATGTAATTTTATATATTGATATAAAATTATATGTTTGAGTATTTTATACATAGTTCCAGTTCAGTGATTATTATTCAAATTTTATATACATATGATATCTGGAACATGAATGCAATTTCGGTTCTGTGTGTTTTTTTTTTAATTTTTTGTTCATGGTTGTTCGCAAAGTAGTAAATACACCGTTTAATTCCGCAACATCAGAAAATCTTGTACGTAGTGCTGGGTGTCATAGACCTCGTCGCAGGCGTCCTCATCTTCGAAGCTGATCGCATATCATCTCTCCCACCACAATTCCACCCGTGGACAATCACCTGCATTAACCTGTCTACCAACAGCAATCACCCCACCTCTTATAACTAGCAATCTAACAATCGCATAGTTTTATCTTTCTAAGAGAACGACTCATTCCGAATACTTGTTTCGTCGTAATTACTTCACAGCAAGGCCTCTTACTCAATTGACATTCAGTGATTTCATTTATCGGTGGTGTGTTTGATTGTCATTCGTGCTGTTACTTATTATCATTGATAAAGTATATCAGTTGATATCAACTCTTGCTCGTTATATGTGTTTGATTCATGTATATTAATATATTTTGATCGAGTTTGACATAGAACTGTGTTCACGCGTTTTATAATTGTTTTTATTTTTATTTATATTATTACTGTGTTGAATTGTTGACGACATGGCATCGAAGTTACGACGTGCACCATTGTTTAGTTATTCAGATAGCGGAAACGGAGTGTGTCTTCATGCATATCCACAATATCCGGTGTCTACATCTTCATGTTCACCGAATTCGGTAATTAATATGCACTGATTTATTATTTTATTATTCATTATATTTTACCGACTTTTAACGCGTTAATTGGTATGACTTAAGGTTATTTATTATGCACATTGTATAAATTTGATTCGTAATTTTGTTTAACGTCTTCCAATGTTCAGAAGCACTGCCAGATTTTTAAATTGGTACAAAATTAAATGTTATATATATATATATATATATATATATATATATATATATATATATATATGTATGTGTATGTGTGAGTGTTTTATGATTAAAATTCATTAGAAGATTTTAAAGATTTTCAGTCCACTCATTGCAAATATTTTGATATATTTTTTTAGAAAATAGAATATTTTTTTTTAATTTTAAGTTTAATCACTTATGTGTTACTCTTTATTATGTAAAATGCTTATATATTTTTTCTTCATTTTATAATTAATTTGCTTGCGAAATTTGTAAGTATTAAAAATAAATCTGAAATTTATATAATTTTTTTTAGTCAATTAATCAAAAATTATTTTAGTTATCAAGTTCAATCATTTATTGTATTTCAATCATTTATTTACTGTTTATTGTATAAAAAGGAACAACTAATGAAATCATAAGAAGTAAGAGTAAATTGATTATTTTTAGAACAATCGTGTATTTTAATTTTATTTACTTATATTTGGACGAAAATTATAATAAATGAAATTGATTTTCTAGACAAATTATCGTAATACGTGCTTCATATAATTTATATATATATATATATATATATATATATATATATATATATATATATATATATATATTTTTACTTATATTTATTATTCACTTTTTTAAAAATATTTTTTAAAAAAATATCATACAATTGAACTGATATTTAAAATTTTATATATTAAAATTATATTTAAGAAGAAATAATTAAACATTTTATACTTATAAAAATGTCACTTACAATAAAGAAAAATATATAATATATATATATATATATATATATATATATATATATATATATATATATATATATATAATGTGTCCAAATTTGTGTTTAGAAAGTAATTTATCAATAAAATACAGTTTTTAATTAAGAAAAATTCATGTTTATTGGTATCAATGTAAAATAGAAACATGGGAATTATGAATGGAATATAATGTCAGCCAAGTGGCCTCCTCTTCCACGTCGGAAGATGTTCACTCTTTTGTTGAATTTTTGAAGCACGATTTGCAATAAATGAAGCTGTATTTCAACTATAGCTACACGATTTTCATCCTTCAGTTCTTGATTCGTTGCTGGTTTGTTGGAATAAACCTTATCTTTCAAATAAACCCATAAGAAGAAATCTAACTGTGTTAAATCACAAGATCTAGGCGGATAATTAACATCACCATTACAAGAAATTAAACGTTAATTGAATTTGGTTGTTGGTAAATCGATTGTCGCATAAGTTGTATGGCTTGTGGCACCATCCTGTTGAAACCACATGCCATTGGTATCAATATCTTCAAGTTTCGACCACAAAAAAACTGTTATCATATTTTGGTAACGCATCGAATTAACTAACCGAACACCTTGATCATTTTCAAAGAAATATGGACCAACGATGTCTCCATTCCATGAACCACACCAAACAGCGAGTCTTTGAGGATGTAATTGTTGTTCAATAATGGATTTTGGATTTTCACTTCCCCATATGCGACAATTTTGTTTGTTTACATAACAATTTAATTGAAAATGTGATTTATCACTGTTAAAAAATTCAGCATTTTCTGCTTTTTTTCTTGGTACCAATTAACAAACATACGACGCAAATTATGTCACCTGACTTCAGTTCTTGTGTTAGCTAGACTTTATAGGCATAAAGATACAAATATTTTCGTAAAATGTTATGCAGAATGCTTCTTGTGATGTTTAATTGTTGTGAACATCGATTCGTCGATGTTTGAAGATCTTCTTCAACAGTTTCACGTATAGCAACGAT